>JAWLRI010000896.1:475864-545962 GCA_034781795.1 Crypturellus tataupa | reverse complement strand
GAAGATCTCCAGAGAAGGAGACTCCACAACCTCTCTGGGCAGCCTGTGCCAGGGCTCTGTCACCCTCACTGTTAAGAATTTTTTCCTTAAGTTCCTGGGGAACTTTTGGTGCTTCAGTCTGTGGCTGTTTCCCCTATTCCTATTCCTATCAGTGGCCACCACTGAAAAGAGGCCGGCCCCATCCTCCTCTTGGGGTCGAGGATGTGAAGTTCCTGCATTTCCTGCATCCAGTGCTCAGACCACAGCAAAGACCATCCTCCTGCAGCTCTCTGGATCGTCTGCAGTAGCATCACGTAACATCTTTAGGAATTAAGCTTTAATTGAACTTGAGTGACTAATACATTCAAAGCAAAAACTTTCCTGTGGGTTTTACAAATTCAATCATATTCCACCCCCAAATTTTCCTTGTGCTTCTCGCTGAAAATACACAGCTGCACTTGCAAAGCTGTCTCTGAAAGGAAGCTAGAGGTTTGGCAGCTGCACAGAGGGGAAGAGGTGAGGCTCTGGACTCTTGAGAGGCGTTGGAGACAGTTTAGGTTTGGAGATCTCTGGAGTCTGCTGAAATTTCTGGCAGTCTGAGGAAACTTCATCTCAGTCCCACCCTTCTGTGGGCAGGGCAGAGGTGACTGGGTTAGGAGGCAGTAGGTCCCCATCCCAGTTCTTCGGGTGGCCTGTTGCAGAGCTCAGTCCCCACCGTCACCTGTAAAAAGGGGGTTATTGTGACCTTCCTCAGAGGAACATGAAACTGCAGGACAAGCCGGTGGACAGAGGTGTTGGCATCTAGAGGAGCTTGAGGCATGTGCTGAGGTTCCCAGCACAGCTTCTAACTCAGGAGCATCACGTGCACAGCCCTGGGTCTTCAGCGGAGCTCCCCAGGAGAGATTCTGAATGCAAAAAGAGCCTTCCTGGTATCTATTTCCCTCTGCACTCCACAGAAATGTTTTATCTCCTTTTGAAGCAAGGGCCACCGTTCTTCTACGTTTGTATATCTCCTATCACTGGGGAGGAAGAGTTCCAGCACTGTGGCTCCAAGACATTGCCACAGAATAAGATAATAACAAAATTAATAATGAATAATAATAAAAGTAATAGTAACTTCCTGCTTAGTGCAGGAATTTATTTTTAACCTATATTTTAGTCCTTTAAAATGTAATAAAGAAAATCAAAACCCCCAAGGCATATCAATATCCTCTAAATAAATTTCTGAGATTGTAGAATATAAGGAAAAAACCAGCATTTTGAAAACAAGACTGCCTAAATGTACTTTCCTTTGCAAGGGACGACATTTCATTCTAATGGATGATAGTGCTATCTATGCAAGTACTCAAATACTAATTCTTACTGCTGTTGCTTGAATTGCCTACCCTCTACATCATAAAAAAAAAAGTAAATCTCCTTCCCAGCCCTGCAGTAGGGAGAGAAGCTTTCAGGCAGAAGAGCCAGCTCTCCAGGCACAGCTCAGAGTACGGGGCTCGGCAGCAAAGGCCGCGCAGCGTCGCAGGGTGCCCTGTCCCGGCCGCCCGCCGCAGCGCGTTACAGCTCGTGCAGCGCTGCTCACGTTTGAGCTATGCGAGCAATGTACTCCTGGAGGCTGCTGTGTGCAGAGCAGCCCTCCAGCCCCTGCCTGAGAGGCACATTCTGCAGCTCGCACTGCAGCAGGCAGCAATGCAAGTATTACATGGTGCTGTCCAAGCCAAGCAAAATATTGAGACAAAATAGAGGAGGGAAGGGACTCAGGGCACGTGCAAGCGAGAGCTGAACAGAGAACAGCTCTCAGCAGGGACTATTTTATGGGAGTGGGGAGGAGCTGTCGGCACAGACCTCCAGAAGGAGGGATGTTCCACAGTTCACAAACCCGTCCAACAAACTGCTCAGCAGTGTAGGGGGACAGGGTATCTCACAATAGCAGGTCCGTCTGGGCAGAAGTATTTTCCTTAAGAGCTTGCTACTCCCCTTACAGTTGCTGTAGCAAAAAAAAAAAATAAAAAAAAAACCTATTAAAGTGATTTCTGAAATATGGTACAAGCGAGCTGGTGATATCCAAGGGGCTGTAAATCGGATGGCGCAGCTCCAGCAGGAAAGCAGAGCGGTGCACGTGCTGCCAGTGACACCACGAAACTCCCTCTGCCCCCGCGTGGGGAACGGCCCCTCAGCTTCCCTTCATGTGGTAATGCAAGAGCACATTGAAAAGAAACGTGCAGCTTTCAGCAGTACACATCAATGAGGGAACCAAAATAGGTTTATCAAAGAAAAATGTGACTCTGACCCATCCTTGGAAACAAATCAAAGAGCATCTAACGGCAGCAGTAGGTCTCCAAGAAGAAAACAAAGCCAAACTAGTTTAAAATAGATCCAAACAAGAAGAGATTTTTTTTGTTACGGTCATTGCCAGCCAGATTATGATTGGTTACAAATGCTAAGGGCCCTCGAGTTGCCTGAGTCCTTAATTAATCAAAATGGTCATCATTACCTGCCAAGCAATGACCTCAGTCAGAAGCCATAAATCACTGCCCAGTGAGAGAACCGAGCCTGCAAACTCCCTCAAGTAGCTGCTCTCTCAGTGCCTGTGAATGGGGAAGGCAGGTTGTTCAGCACTCCGGGCTAGCTGCTCGACACGGCGGAGAGAAGGGCTCTCGACCCTGAATATACACATTGTGTTAAGAGAAGCTAGCATGAAACTTGAATAAAAAACTCCTGCCAGGCGGTGTGCTCAGTGTGTGGGCAAGAGCTGAGGGATCTGCTTCCTTACCTTGGCGTCCAAGGGAAATACTTATATCAGCAGGCAAGAAGGTAAAGTTAACCCGCTTGTTGTTAATCCGGTTAAGGACATCATAAGGTGCTACGTTTTGTAAAGAGCCCCAAAGCCATGTGTTGTTTAGTAGGAGTTAAAGAAAATTAATTCTCTATTCCAAAGCAAACAGAAGAATCACTAGCTGTATTCTATCAGGTTCATGTACGGAAGATGATGAAGCCTTGTTTTAAGTATGCAAGTTGGCTCATCTTTAATTATGCAAATAAAGCAGGTATTCTCCTACAAAGCATTTTCCAATAATTCTAAGTGATGAAAGTGACTTAATGAGCTGTTATTTTGGCAGTTGCAAAAAAAGAAAGGATTTTGAGGAGCCGGGAGAAGGCAGCAAAGGAAGCAGGGGAGAGCAGAGCCACTTTTCGCTGCACAGCACCTCCTGCGGGCAGCTTCCCGCCGAGGGCAGGGTGTCTCCTGCAGCCTCCCACCGCCTCCCTTTGAGGCCCAGGACCCCCCAGGGCACCTTCACTCCTGCCTTGGCTTCCCAACGCCTGCGGGACACAGACACCAGCTGTTCTGTACCCACCAGTGGTGCAAAACGCCGGGAAAGGCTTGGTCTGAGCACCTTAGCGTTAACGACAATTTTTAAATATACAACTGCCAATACAGCGTGGTGTCTTCTTTGGCAGAGAAGATAAAAATAGCAAAGAAACAACAGTCCTGTTCTTTTTATGAAAGTCTGGCAGTTTTCCAGCAGAGGCTTAAGTACTTTTTGTACTTTGAGGGGGAAAAATGATGGGATGTGGTCCAAGTCTGGTCATACAAACCTGAGAAATATGGAATAAGAGGCAGGGCTGAAGCAGCCAAAGTGGTACCACCAGCTGCAGCCCCATTAATTAACGCTCTGCGGTATGTAGCCATAGGAATGACCCTGATACTAGGTGAATGCAAGCAGATAACACTTACAGAGCGGCTATGCTTCTCCTACCGAGGTATATTTATCCAAGGAGTACCTTGCACACTTCCCCCACCTCGCAGGGCAGTAAATTAGTCTAATTGCAGAGGTATGTAGTAAAAGCTGTGCTCAGCCTTCTGCAGTTTATGAAGATTTATTTTACATTTTTTTTTCTCTGATTGCCTAACTAAAATAGGGGGAGGGGAGAGGAACATCAGAGAAAATGCAGGTTTTATAGATCTGTAAACTTACCCTGCTTTAGATAAATATGTGTTTCACTGCAGCCTAAACAGTAAGACTGAAAACTTAAGTTTTGTGGCTCACTATGCAGTGCACTAGGAGACAGTTTTCTTTCTTTGCTTGCAGTCCTTTAAAAGTGGAATGACATTTTTTTATCCGTTTACAGGCAAACACGCAACAACAACTATAAACTATTTTAACATACCCTAACTGCAGTTTTCTTATGAATTATTTGGGGAAAGAATCCTGCTAGCAGGTGCAGAGCTAAATTCTGTGGAGCTATTGCCAGTACCAGCTTGCGCAGACAGTAGCAGCTGCCTGAGCATTAGCTAGCAGAGTCACTGGGTATAATCCTAAAGCAGAAAGGCCCGCAGGATTTGGGGTGCTTATTCCATCATTAGCTGGGTGTCACTGTATGGCATTTGATCAGCCAAATCTTCCTTTACTAGTATATTTGATATAACAGAATTTCTGCCTAAACCAGCAGAATACAAGATATTAGTGTGCACTGTGCAGGCTGCGGATACTGAACTTATCTCATACTTCACTTATCCCCTGCCATTTCTGTTGAGCGATGTAAACATATAGAAGAAGGTTGTTTTTTGGCTGCCAGTAAGTACCAGGACCCATTCCTGTCACCCAGAGGCAGCGCATACCCTCACGACACCGTGACACCTGCATGACACACATTTCATGATATGTGTTTTGTGCTACACGTGATATGGTCCTGCAAATAACCTTATCGAAATAAAGAAGAAATAAAAAGGAACGGCAGTCACCCAACCCAAGGCCAAATGAAAGAAGACAGGGCAGTAGCAGGGTCTGCGCCCGGCCCAGCGGGCTGGGAATGCAGCTGTGCATTCCAGAGGCAGCAAGAATGTGGGTTTTTCCATTTCGGCTGATCCTGTGCCTTGCTACATTGTGCACAAAAGCAGTGCCCCTATCCCTACGGATACGGCCCAGCTAGACCTTTTTCAAGAGAACAGTACTACCCTGTATGCAGGAGGGGAGATTAAATGGAGATTCTTTCCAAGTCTTCTAATGACATTCACAGGGCAGAGAAGTTAAGGGCTCAGGTCACCGCTGGGAAGAGGCCTCCTTCCTGGGGCTCTGCAAGTCGCAGCACACCGGGCATCGCTGGCACGCAACTCGACCCCTCCTCAGCATCTCTTCTGCCTCTATCATGGTCAGGGCTAGCAGAACCCGCCCTTTTTCTTAAAGAATTGATCATTATTACAATCCCAATCCATTACAATATCCACTAGCACTCAGCATAAATCTGGTAGGCACCAGAACTTCACGTAGTGTTTTCTACCAATGTTCATGTGCAGAAGCAGACAGAAATTGCGATGAACGTAGGGACGGGACCATCTTTCTGCTGATATTTGCTTAAAGCTCTGTCTCCACTGTGGCAAGGTTGGCAAGAGTAGAAAGCTCCTAATTCTCTTTATCGAGTCACATTTTTAAAAATGAGACCTCTGTCACTTCTTGAAGAGAAGATTGTCCCATCTTTTCTAACCTGTTCAGAAGTTTCTTGGGACTTCATCCTGCTCTCCTTAACTTCAAGGGAGTTGGAAAAAAAGCACTAGAAAAGCTTAAAAAAATAGCAAGCAATGAGAAGAATAGGATATAAAATAAAATTTATTGCCTCTAAACCTGTCCCATTCTCCTTTTTACCTTTCAATAATGGTTACATGTGTCTTCTGCACATTTAAGCACCAGAAAAACATATAAACCATTTTTATTGCATAGAGCAAGAATTTATCTGTGTATTTCAGCTTAGATCTGCAAGAATCCACTTACATTTGTGAGCTGGAGTGAGAAAACAAAGTTAAAGTCAGTTTTATTCCATGCACAGCAATTACTCCAGCTGTCATCACAAGTCATTTTTACTGCTAAAGTAAAAGTGTGAAGCATCAGTTGGAGCCCACAAAAACAACACGAGCTCCTCTAAAAAGACCACACCTCCTGTTCGCTACCCTCCTGGCAGTGCTGGGCGCAAAACAGCAAACTACCAAACAGAATCAGAAGGCACAAAAATGCCATTCACTTAAGGGAGAAATCAAACTATTTCCTTAGCACCAAGGAGAATCACAGTTAGTACCAAGATTCAAAAACATTTACAGATTTTCTTCAACGCTCCCACGCTTTGCTGTAAAGGGTGAAATCCTGCTGCTAATGGAATCAACAAGAGTTTTGCTCTCAGCTTCAGAAGAAGCCAGAACTGCACTTTAACTTGCATCATCTAAATCCATAAGCCTGCAATTCGGTCCTCTGTGATTCGTTTTCAGCTGTAGAGATGTTCAGCAATTGTTAGCTGGTAATTTTTTTTTTAAATTACTGGTAATGCTAAAAAGTATTCAAATTGTGATCTCCCTCTGTTATAAGACATGCATATGTCTGGAGTTCCTGCATTTTAGACAATCATCACCAATATAAAATTGGTAACATTAATTTGATACTGACCAAAATTTAGATTTTCTTTAAAACAAAGCACAAAGATAAAATCTAAAAGTCAAGTTCAAAAGTCAAGTTCAAAGGTTTTACTAAAGACTCTTTCTGGATTCTGCTGCAGATCACACTGCTGTAAAACCTCTACTACAAAAGGTAAAAATTTCTACTATGCTGAAAAAAACCCCAAATCCTAGAACTATAACAAGCAATTTGATTGAACAATTTAATTAGCCCTTCTCATTACAAAAATACAGACCATGCATCACACACAAGAAAGCAGGTTATAGAAAGAAAGAGCAAATGAGTAATTAAGTTAACACGTGTCATCCAAAGCCGGGCTGAATACTCAGAGCTCTTCTACCATAGGAGCCATTGTACTTCAAATGGGGTAATGTATAAACAAAGCGCTTTATCTGGGGCATGGCTGGAAGCTCCGGGATTGTAACGTCCTTTAAGATAACATTCCAAACCTATCCTTTTAAGTTTTCAGCCAAGAATTTGTTTTTATAATTTCTTTGCTGTTGGCAAAAAGGAAACTGTATTCCGGGCTAAGTTCTCTCGCTCGCTCTCTCGCTGCTGCTACCACTCCCACATTTTTTTGCCAGAAACCGCTACAAGTATTTTGAAAGCCCAAACTGCAGGCCATTGGCTATGACAGCTCTTTGTCACTGTTTTGCCTTTGTCATATTTCCCACGAGGTCTCAGATAGCTCGTTAGAAACGTGAATAATAGAACTGCTCTGTCTAGAGCTGTATCTGAGCCTGCCGCTCTCCCTGGGTGGGCATCCCTGGCAGCCCATCTCAGAGCAGGCAACACTCGTTTGGGAGGGCCTGGTCCTGCCCTGGGGCTACGCACACAGCTGGGCACCTCCTGGACAACAAGCAGGCTAGTGCAGCTTGACTCTGCTCCTGCAAAGCTCCAAAACACAAAAGTGACTGTACTCAAATGAATAGTGTATTTAAGGCACTTTTCTGCTCCTTCACCATGGGCTACTCTGTCACCAGAACAGTGCTTGGTGCAATTTTAAGAATCTTCAAGGCTTAAATCATTGCTGTCTCCCCAGACTGTCCATGGGCCACTAGGAACACCTGCAGTTCCCAGTAAATCCCCTCACTCCCAATACAGACTGTGTGATGAGGTCATTTCTTGAGCATGCCCATTAATAAAACCACAGAAGGGAGATTTTTTGGGAGTGTCTGCTCCCTCTTCTGCCAGCTGCAGAGATTTTCTAGGCCCTTTACGCTGTCACAGCTCTATACTGAGAGTCAGGGGTGTTCCTCAACGGAAGATGTTGTTATGGCATGGCCAAAGTTGGGCAGTTTTGAAAAAGCTCTAAAACAAATACAAATAATGTCACTCTTAATAGCACTCTGTAAAAGGAAGACGTTGCAATGATTTCCCCTTTATCTTTTCTGATAGTCACACTTACATATGACCCTAAAGTAAATCCTGTATCTCTAAGGTGGCAAAATCCTCATTATTTTCAATAAAGAACTTCATTTTGTTGAGGAATACCCTGCAGCTAGAGTATTAAGAAAGCTTTCTGGATTAAATTTGCATGAATTTAGGCAGTTACAATTCACAAATTGAATCTTAAAGACTACACTCCGTGCAGATAAATAAAGGGCACGTACAAAACTTCTGCAGAAAATCTGGGGGTTATGTGAGTGGGTAGATGACTGTTTGCAAGCATGCGTGGTTGGTTGCGCAAGCCTCATGCTAGTGCTCCGAGGCTCCTGATGGATGGAGCCTGCTTGGGCACTGCCGAGAGTCAGCACCGCTTGTTTTTTTCCAGAGAGAATTGCTGTATTTTGTCTGCTCTCTTTGAGATACTTGGGGAAAAAATAGCTCTAGTACAGTAGGAACAATTCCTTAATATTAGGAGAGCAACAAAGGCTTAGATAATAATAATAGAAAAACAAAAACAAACAAAAAAAAAAAACCCACCTCAGACAAGGGAAAGGAAAGAGGGCCCCATTATCCAGCACAGACCGAGAAATGAACAGAATTTTACCATTATTCCCCTCAGACGAGGGAAGTGTCTGCCACTGTAACTGGGGTGGCAAGGGCGAGCAGGGAGAAGCCCATGCAGGGCTGAATTCCTCCACTGCTCCCATCAATTCAGAGAAGTGCTCAAATTTGCAGCCCTGGGTGAGTCTTCCACCAACAGACTACAGCTCTGCACAGCCTACCTTAGAGGTGCTGCATTTTACACCGTTCACAGTGCCCCAGCAGGGTGGGAATGCCTTATATGTTATTGCCTTCCTCTGGCTTCTGATTCATGCCTTCCTCTGGGCTTAACTAATTTCACCTGGTTTGAGCAGTGATCTCAGGAACTCAACCTGGAACCAGGAACTTGGTGATCAGCAGGATCTCAGGAATTTAAGCACTTAGAATTCAAAAAGTTCAATCTCTTTTACAACAGTTAAATAAATTACGATGTGCCTGTTACATTTTACACTCCAAAATCATAATAAATTCCTTCCTTAGAGGAACCATCCTGTCTAAGCTACAACTTCTATGGCAAAGCTAATGCCAGGCTTTTCACGACAGCGTGCAACACTGACACTTACAAAGCACTGATTATTGATGATCTCTGCATAACGTATTAGACACTTTGGACTGAAAAATGCAAGTTATCACAAGATTACTATGTCATGAAATCCCCTGGTTACAGGGAAATGCAAAAAAAAATCGTTTCCTCTGCTAAAAAGAAGCAGCATTATTTTGATATTGTAAGGAAAAAGAGCTATACTTCATGCGTACATGAATGAACTAACAAAGGCTTCTGTCTGCAAATAACAATAATCTCCAGGGTGAAGGACAAGAATCAAAGAGTGAAATGTTTTGCTTCTGAAAATAGTAATTACCACCAAGGTCAGACAAACAATTTCCTGAAAACACAGGGTTTTTTTTTTCATTCTGCTTTCCCCTTCTGTTTTTTGACCAGTATTTGCTGCACGCTCGCTGTGTGCTTGTCACACGAGTGTTTGGTCTACAGCTCAGAGCTAGAGAGGCAAAGACACAGCATTCTGGGAGACTCACAGGACACTCTGGGGCAATGATGTTTTTGCTTTACAGACACCTAGAAATGGATTTTAAAAAGCAAATAAACACATCTCCTTACTGTGGAAAGCTGAAATGGCCCACTTTGTGTAAACTTCCACTGCATTGTTATCTATAAAGTGATCATACAGGTTTACTGGGCAGGTGTATTCAGAGAAGAAGGAATTAATTTTACAGGACATGCAGCACAGCTGGCAGAGTTGCAGGATTTGCTCACACATACCTTCTTTTTGCCAGTGGTTCTTTCATAGACTAATGACAAATACTGTCTAAATTTCATACATTTAAAATACCAAAGTTACTGAAAAAAAATACAGCAGCATGTATGAATGTGTTAAAGTACCTATGGAATGCTCTTTTAATACGCATACAAATGGACCCAGCGCGTGATTCTTTTCTCCTTTTGCTATATTCTTATACTTTTATCCTGCCAGGATAGCTTGGTTCCTTGGATAGCTCTCCAAGGAACCTAAAAGAGTGCTACTCATGATATAACTCTGGGTTGAACCCTACTTCATCAGATATGGTGTGGAGCTACTTGTGCCATCTTAGAGTTGCCACATTAAGCCCAGCCATTATGATCATTTAGGATTCTAGATCCTAAATAATACTCTTCTTCCCACTATATTAGGCAAGAAGTCTTAACATTTATTAAACCAATTGTGCTTCTTTGCCATCCTCCGCACAATAGGTTCAACTTCCTGCCTCAGAAGTGGCTGTTTCTCAGCAGAGGCTGAAGAAAATAAGATAGGGCTAATTTTCACCCTATTTGGCCTCAAAATACTGTAAAGAACATAAGAAACAAATAGTTTTTGATCGAAGGAAGAATGCACATACATTTCAAGGCATGCATCCTCACTGAATAAATATTTAAATATTTTTTTAAAAATTAAAGTTGTTAAAGAACCAATATGGTTATGAAAACTTTATTGGTTTTAACTCATTGGCTTTAACACTAACTTCTAACACCTATAGCATTCAGTGAATAAAAGTTAGAACAACTCCTTTCCTAACTCCTCTAGACTACTACAGGGAAATATTGAACTTTTTAAGTCCAGGATGTAAAAAGAGGTTACAGGGTCCACTTAGTCTTGCCAATAATCTTTGCAGCATATAAGGAGCTTCTCTAGCATCCTTCTCTCTTGAACATAAAACACTTATCTAAGTTAAAAGGTGGGGCTACAGGAATAAACCAGCATTTCAGTTTTAAGAAATGGTCTAGTGATCAACACAGAGAGAAAGCTGAGCTGGGAAAGCATCCCATGAAAGATTTCCAGTCCAACCAATAATAACCAAGGTATCTGGTATTGCAGGGAAGAGGTTTTCTGAACATCTAATCATGTTGTCTGCTGAATAGAAGTGATATAAAAGCTATATACAACTTACTGAAATGCTGATTCTAAAGAAACGTATAAAATTTTCAAATCACACAAAGGGATTGGAATTAGTTGTAGCTACTACAATAAAGCACTAAGAAACAAGCCATCTCAAATACACTATTTGAAGCTTGGAAAAGGGAGTTTAAAACAAAATTAAGCAGAAAAACTGAGTCAGGAATATATTAGTAAAGGGCTTATTAAAGTGTTAAATCCCAGAGAATCACTTGTATATATGTATGATTCTCTTGCACGGAAATTGGTACTTCTTTTCATATTACATTTGTTTGCTGCTTTATTTGTTTTATACTTACATGCTTATTTTGTCTGTTAAATGGTTTTACCCTTCAAACTTAGCATAACTGTCTGTATACAATTAGAAACTGTATAACAACAAGAATCCTGAATCCACTGCCTATGCTAACAGTAAACAATTCATGTTTGTATAAGAAAGATGCCAGTAATTTTCTGTTTTCAACCTAAATAAGGAGGCCTGATCCCCTGACCTGTCACAGGTACCCTGCCAGTACAAAACTTAACAGGTACCGTGCCTCCTTATAGACACTAGATATGTTTGTGTTGCATTTGTGTCTTGGAAAATAAAGGTACTTTTGACTGAAAGGATGCATTTGCAACTAACGGACTGAAAGCAACTACAGGAAGAACCAATTATAAGAACTGTAATAAGACAGAACTAAAAAAGAAGTGTTTTCAGATCATCCTGTCTGACCCCATTCTCAGTGCATTTGAAGACAGCATTGCATAAAAAGGATTTTGCAACGAGACAGCAGGAGCTGACTGCATTTATGCTGATTTTGAAAATATCTCCACTGATAAATAGCTCTCTTTTTTTATAAAATTCTGTTTACTTACATCGCTGTGGAACTGACCCAACATTTCTCAGGTATATTTTCAACTATCTTTGTGGGGTTTATTTTTTATTTTTTATTTCTCAGGATTATTTTTTCAAGACACATCTTTTGTTTCCACAGAAACAGTACTATTTGCCTGTGTAGTTGCAGCATTTTCTGGGGGAACTACAAGGAGCTGTTATCTGCCGTGCCATGTTTCTGTGCTCTGCTGGAGGTACTGGACACAGCGTGCTACAGCCCAAATATCTTTCTAAACTAAGCTCCTAATCTTTCTGTGTTAGCCAGCACTGTTTAGTAAATATTAACGTGAGTACTCTTTTGCTCTTTCTACTCTCCTCTCTCTATTTGTAAATAACTTCTGAAAGGCCGTCTAAACAGTTTAGTTAGAAGCTGTGCAAGCGGTGAGGAAATCACTCCAACGTGTGCTTTAAAAACACCTCCGCTCTTCCGTCTTAGTCCAAACATACTGGGGATGGGCGGGGGCAGAGGGTGTCCAATACACTGCACTCCCAGACATCCAATTTGAGTCCTTGTCACACGTTCTTTTGAATAACATGCAGAGAAAGTGACCTTTTGAAGTCAAGCCAGGTAGTCCTGAATGGCTAGAAATTGTCCATCTAATGAATGGCTGCCCAATTTACAAAAGGAAAAGAGGGAACTTCTGAAGATGTTTGAGTATTCTCTAAGGAATAGGCGAGAGCTCTAACAACTGCCACTCCAATTAATTCAGAAACATCACAGAGATTATCTTAGGAACTCAGCAGTGGAGTTTTTTACTCCCAAATGAAAAAAAAACGTATACTAGAAATACTGTTGTGTAATGTTTAGTTTTAGTGTCAAGCATTTCTCCTTATAAATTGTTTTACGTCATTGTCACCAGTAGCACCACATAGGAAGTCACGGGTTAAATCTGCAATTTCTGATTTATGTGAATGATTCCTACATTTGTGAGTAATTTCTATATTATGCCAAGTTGTAAAAAAAAACTCCTTTAAAGATAAAAGCATGACCAAGTCTAGCATTGCCATTCTAACTATATAATCTACTACAAACTACTAGTACCAAGAGACGATATTTGACTTGTAGACCACTGTTACAGACTAAAATAATCTTGTTGGTAATAATTCATCCAAACTCCAATTTATGTCGGCTAAGCCTTTTCTTTATGCACACAGCCCATTCCTGCTCTAGTCTAACCAAATTTTAGGGACACAGAAGAAGCATTTATTTTCCTTTTTTTTTTTAAAAAAAATCTACAGTAACGTAGATGCAGAGGTCTCGGAAAGCAGAGGCTTGTGATGAGAAATCACCGTTTCCACTTTAGAGAAACCTAACTCTAAGCAGAGGCATCCTCTTCCTCAAGTGCCTGCAGATTTACAGTTTAAGCTCCCCTGTTCCGCCGCAGGTTTCGGCTCTCCCGCTGTGCCACCTGGCCAGCCTGGGTGCCGCTGTGCCTGCCGCCCCACGCTGCCCAGCAGAGCCACAGAGGTACCACGGCCGCTGCCGGTGACGCGGTGCCTGCTCCCAGGCATCGCTCCCGCCCGCTCCAGCTTTTTCCCCTCCTATTTGGATTTCAGTTACCCCTATGAAGCAATTTCCTGCCTCTTTCAGGCTCATTTCTCAACTCCCAGGTAACAAATTTTCAACCTGATTACAACTGGGCTAGTCTAACCCAGGATCTTAAAAGCAGACGCATAATCTGAGCTGCTCTGCTGCAGCTGTTATTGTACAAAGGTTATTTATAAACTGCAGACAAAATCCTTAGATATTTACAAAACTACTATGCAAAATAGCAAGATATGCAGCATCACGCCACCATCCTTGTTTTCACTAGGGCCTTTCTGTTTGTTCAGTCCTCACTGTGAGAAACCCACAGCTGTATTTTAGAGCTGACTGGGAAAGAATTCAAAACTTTGAAATTCTGATCACAAATTTAACATCACTAAATTAATGTCATCATTAATTCTATAAATATTTCATCTTAAAATGGGAATTGACTACATGAGTAGCAACATGAGGATTTTTATATAGGCTTGGGGGAAGGGCTTGAATTACACTCATGGACAATCATCTTTGCTTGCCCATTTGTTGTCATGAGATCAGAAAAAGGAGAGGAAAGAACATTTTCAGAATACAGTATTTGCAGCACTATTAGCCAAAGTTTTCCACTATCACAAGCAGACACAGCCAAATTAACTGGGATTAAGTTGCAAACTGATAAAACAACCTTTGCTGAGATTCCACTTTTTACAGACAGGAAAAAAGAGGGGGGGGGCCCATGGTATCGTGGAGAAGCAGTAGAGGGAAAATGGCCAGAGCTGAGTCTGGAATTTGTTGAAATTACCTGAGGGCACTAGACTGGGAAAGACTTTTGACCCATACGTGATGGGTCCTCTTGGCCGAATGAATCTTAGAAGAAAAATGGCATGAACCTCAGCTTCTCTTGTGAATTTTTCCTTTCAGTAGTAAAATAAATGTGTGGGTCCTAATCAGAAATACATTACCTGAGGTTATCAGGAGCTTAATCGCCCAGTAGAAGACAGAGAGAATTTTGGATGAACTTCCATGCAAGTCCAGTTGCAACATTCAATAGGGGAAATGAAAACATAATGCACTAATGAAACACTAAGTTAGAATCGCCCACTCATCAGCTGAGTAAAATGTTCCTTTCAAAAATTCCTCAGGCAAAACCCTGGGAAAGAAACCTATCCTGGTTATAGAAAGTATGCTCTCACCACGAATTTAAACTCTGAGCCTGCACAGAATCAATAATGACAGTGAAATCCTTAGCATCTAAAAAAAGATGAATTCGGTAGTCAGACAAAATATTTATAAGCAATATAAAAAACAAGTATTGATTATAAACCATCAAGTGTGATGTATTATGACAGTTAAAGGAAACGAGGAAGAAAAAATCTCAGCTAAGAAAAGAAGCTGAAACAATAACCATTTACAGTCTGTGAATAAAAACTACACAGATTACTGTCAAGAGATATTGGCATTTTAAAAGAGGCTAAAGACATAAATAAATCTATACAGATTTATACACTACATACATTCTTATCAGTAGCATCTTACAGAGGTATTTTATTTATCCTCACATCACATCGAGCACGGTAAAACAGTGACACCGGGGAACCTGTCTATCACAGGCTATATACACTCTGCCCAGGGACAACAAACTCTGGACTCAACACTATCTATCATCTTTAACGTTAAACTTTGTTCAGAACCATCTACCATTCAGGAGACTTGAAAATATTTGTAGAGTTCTTCTCACATCATTTATCAAGAGCTTTTCAACATCTGAACTCCAGAAAGGTAGCCCCAGCCTGTGGCATGACCTGAAAACTCGAAAGAACAGTGAAAAATAAACAAACCATGACCAGACAGAGAGAAGGTATGCATGAGAGGAAGAGTAGCTTTCTAACCAAATTCCTTGGCATTTTAATCAAGTCCTTCACACGATAAATTAGCAATGTCAAGATGACACCTCTGTAAATCAGCTCCTCAAAAAGTATTAGGGAAATATAAACAAATGATGATGAATCAAGTCTTTTTTGTTTGGTTTGAAATCAACACAGAACAATTAACAAACTGCAGCGTAAGAAGCCCCAGAATGAGAAGCTCCAGTCCACGCCAGACCCCCTCCTCCCTCCGCATTTCGGAAGGCTGGCTTTGCAAAGCAGCGCTTGGGATGATCACCTGCCAAGAGCCACCCACACGCACGGTACCTGGCGAGCCGCACAGCAGGGCAGCTCGCAGGACCAGTGGGCACGAGGTCAGAGGCAGTCCTTCACGGCCCCTGACAGTGTTTAGTCTTCTCTTTGACTTTCAAACACTAAAGGAAAAACTCGCTTCTCTCCCTTGACTACACCCTCAGGGTCCTCCAATTTGTTTACAGCATTTGCCGTGTCCTTTGAACAGTCTGGTCTAAGACCTCTCTTCAGCTTGACAAACGGCCTAGTGCAGCATCCGGCGCTCTAAGCCTCCAGACCACTAGTTCTCTGGCTAGAAAGTTCTTATAGCCAGGAGGCAGAAAGGGCTATTTCAGCTGCCAGTGCTGGCCGTAAGAGACAAGACTTCTGGAAGCATGAGAAGTGAGTTTCATTTCTCACTGCATGCAAAAGTCTTTGTCTTTTTCCAAAAGAAACTCCTCTTTGTATCCCTTTTGTTCTCAAATCATCTCCTTGGAGCTGGCCAGTCCTTAGTGAGGGGTTTAATATATATTTGCTGTACCAAGAAGCCTTGGGGCTCTGAGCAATAGAAGCAGCGCTCAGGAAGTTCCAATTGCCTCCGATAAAAAATTAGAGCCAAGCAAGAGGACCCACTGCAAATAATATTTATCATAAACTAAACAGAGCTGACACTATTACTGACAGGAAAACAGAAAATGAGATTTGGTGAGAATAATCTTTTAGTTTCAGCTATATCAACCCAACAATTCAGAACAAGTTTCAAGTGGCTTCTCAAACAAATGCTGAGCTGGGTTGTTATTATTTGGTCAAACTGCAATTAAAAAGTGATTGCGGTTTGTCTGTCACAAAGTGATCACAAAGTGGCAGTGCGCTCACTCAGAGTCACCCATCACCATACGTGGCAGGCTCTTTCCGTCTGTCTAGCTACTGTAATTATGCAGTCTGACTCCCATAACACACTGGGCATTAAACTACACCAGGCTCTTCCTGCAAATATTCCGGACATCAAGCAGCACCGACTGTCTATAGCGGATTCCCATTTTTGGTGAGTACTAGCAGGACGGACACAATACAGTGGTTTTCAGGCCAAGGAAAAGTTAGTTGACAATGATTTGGGAGAGCTTTATTATATCCTGGTTGTCCAACAGGTATGAAAAGCGAAACCTAAAGGCATGAATGTTATGCTCAGAGAAATTCACCTGTAACTAAAGGCAAGCAAAGCTAGTAGGCACTAAGAAAGTCTAAGAAATAGGGTTTTAGTGAGATTTGAGTGCTACACAAGCTTGCTGCCTGAGCTTACATTTTACCTATGGCATTATAGAGTCAGTCTAAAAAATAAAGAATTTCTGAGGGCCACCTCCTTATTTCTTTTACATAGGGATGTTGCTGCTTATTTTTACAGACATTAATTTGATTTGTCTTCTTACAGCACAGTGGTGAGAACGTAAACAGTTTTTTTTGTCCAGAAGAAATAGACATTTACAGGAAGCAAACACTCTCTTCCATAGAAGGTTCCGTATGGCTGTCTAGTCCAGCCATATTTCTGAGGTTAAATGATGCAAAGATAAAAAACGGACTTTGGAAACAAAGGTAAATAGCAACCCAGATGCTCTCATTCATGTTCTGAAGTTACTGCCATCAGCTCAGTGACCAGCACATTTCACAGCTTGTGAATTTGTAACAATAATAAATTAAGGCAGTAAGAGAGGACTAAGCATACTCCAATAAACCTCTGAAAGGGCTTGCTTTATTTATATCCCAGCTAGGGACACTAACGGTACTCTAAAGTTTATAAAGTATATGAATCCAGCAGAATCCAGTCCTCAATTCATTAATTTTACATTTCTGATGGCCTGGATAATTATTATGTATTTACAGTGCTTCATACATTTCACACACAATGTGAAGAACTACAAATTATTCTTTGCTCATCTTCCCAGTAGAATTAGGGCCATCAGGTATGAAGTATTGTACATACAGCCTTCTCGGCTATCACATTAGAACATAATAATAAAAAATATATCTGCAAAAAAAGCTCCTCAGGTCCCTGAATTTGCCTTTGCAAGAATGACCAGATATATTTAATGCTGGAGGGCTAAATTCCTAAGCAGAGTTAAGGGAGCTGGTGCCTCTAGGTGAGACATATGGAAGAGACACGGATGGGAGAATCTCGCCCTGCTGCTTCATAAACATTATTCCCTAAGGTCTATTCAGTGTGCTAAGTAACACCCAACACCTAATTTTACAGAACCGAGTATTTGCAGTAATCCTATATTCACTTCACAAGCCTCTTTTTTTTTCTTCAGGAAAGGTTATATTTAATGATGTTAAACTGCACTGAAAATATTTGTGACATCTGTCAAATTCATTTAAAAAAATTCATTAGGGTCAGTGTAACGGCAATAAATACAAAATTAATAGCAAGGGGTTTCTTTTAAGGTTACATTAAAATAACATTCGGGATCTGTCTGAATCTGACAAAAGCCAGGAAACTAGCTACAGCCACAATTTGTCCTTAATTTCTTTGTGCCTAGACGAGAGAGGCGCTAAACAACCCATATTTTTTCTTCACGGCGCTGCATGTACTAGAACAGAGGAAGTGGTCTCAGAATTAAACTTGGGATTCTGAGTCAGGCAGTTTGGCTTGGTGTAGCTCCCAGCTGTCCTTGGGCGAGTTACTGACTATTCTGAAACCTCCTTGTAAACTGTGGAAAACTACTTTTAATTCTTCCCAGAGCTGTCAGGAGGCAGAGTTGTCCCCCATTATTGGATGTGTGTAAAATGCTCAAACTCCTGCACAGAAGGTGCCACACGGCAGCAGGATGCCAGCATCTCTGTAACCTGCTGCTGGCGGTACCTACTAGGGCACGTTAAAACACCCACTTTTAAATTTAAATCCCACTTGCCTGAGCTTACTCCTCCTTTTTTTTTTTGGTACTTTCCCTGCTTTCCCCTCATGTCACCAGTTCTTAGAAATACACTCCCTCTTGGTTCAGAGAAAAAAGAAAGGACAAAGTGTGGAGCTCTGCTTTGCAGCCATTCAGGCAGACGTCTACCTGCTCTGCTCAAAATATAAAAGGCCTCTGAGCCAGATTAAATCATTCTAAATCTGTTATAGTTCTGAAATTTGCCAAATTAGTCTAAGGAAGCTCTAGTGTACCACTTTAAATTGGAATGCATGTGCCAAGTTTCATAGTTTACTCTTTTGAAAACAAAATATCACTGACTTCAAGGAAACATGACTGAATCCCATATCTCTTAGTTAAATTAAAAGCAACCTGTCAAGTAAAATTATTTTTTTTTTCAAATTCACATATTCACATTTGACTCTTTTACCAATTACACTCATAAAAAGCCATTCTTACAAGTCTTTTAAGTACATCTTAAAATTGCATTTTTGTGACATAGATCCCAATGTCAAGAAAGATGAATCATGTCTCAGAATTTATTCAGCACTGCTAATTAAACTCATTCCTCGAAGCCTGGGAAGCACTAAACCACTGAAGTGTAGCAGTGAAAATTAGTGATTTGAATAGAAGAATCATGAACTTTGGAAAAGAAAACATTACCCATCAGTGGTGCTCACAAAATAGCCTTATCCAGAAACTAAATAAGATTAATGAAGGTGAAGTCAAGAAAAACAACAGCGTTTAGAAGTCTTCATGTCTCATTTCATAGACAGCATGAGATAATATACTCAGCACTACTAAAATCCTCTAACACGCACATACACATTTAACAGAAAAAAATAGGGAAGAATGCTTTATAGGACTCTCCTTATCAGGTGTAAAAAAAAAAATAAAAATTTCCCCACCAAAGATTACTTTTAAAATATCTGAAATTCAGAGTGAAATTAACCTCTAAGTATTTCCATATCTCTGGGTCCATACTCTGTGCCTGCAAATATTGCTATATTTCCCTTAAAACTGTTTACAATTAATGTTCTATGTTGAATAAAAGACTCATTTGTCCTTCTGAGCTCCTCCTAAAGACCCCAGGGTCTGGTACATTGGCGGTGTGGCCCATAAGGGCTCTCAACTCTGCTTTTCAATGAACGAAGCACGGGTATGGCAACAGAAATAACACCATCCCTCAGGATACAGTGGAGACCTAAGTGGCTGGTGCCACTTGTACTGGTGCCCTTACCTAATGACTTTCCAAGGAAAATGTGGAATTCCAAAATACCTGGCTCCTTCTGCAAGTGGGTCGCAGCAGACTGTGATTACTTAACGCAGAGCAATACTGCGCCCCCGGTGCTGCTCTCAGGTCATGCTGGAGCTTTCACGCAAATGGAATTCATGCAGATGTCAGAAGGGCACCATGGGGCAACCTGAATCATCACGGGGAAGCAGAGTATTGAACTCCTGGAGCTGTAAGAGTGGGGTTAAAGATGTCCTCTGCTTCACTAAACAATGAATAAATTATTGGCATACATAAATGACTGTGGCACATATGCATCTAATATAAACCACATTCCAGTATTTTATAACTTGTCTGTATACATTTCCTTCAATGAAGATGGGATATAAAAATCTCAGTCTTCTATTGTATTCTCTTTATAAAAGGGGAGAAAAGAAGGGATGTGATTCTTCAGAGTAGTAAATAGTTCTTGTGAGCAATTTCATGCTGTTGGCTGGAGCATGCTGGAGCGCATATGTATTTTGGGGCTACAGCGGGACACTCTGCGACACAATCCACAGAGCAGGCACTTCCAGCTTGCCTAACACTTCCAGAAGAGAGAGGAACAACAGAAGCTCGTAGGTACTTCAGGCTTTCCACTTTCTCCTGTCCTCTGTATACCCTACTGGGCAGCGTATAAAGAAACACACGAAACGGGCAAAGAGAAAGGTAAGGTCAGGACTTACTGATAAACCAACTGGCACATGTGGTGGCTGACTCTGAGAGAGAGGGGTAGGCTGTAACCCCCAAGGACTGTAGCGAAACAGTAAAACCCGTCTGACCTAACAGATTAAAAGACACGACCGGAGCTAGCCCCGCCGTATTAGATGCTGTGCAGCCACAGAAGTGGTGACACTTCTCACATCTCGGTGCTCACAAACTATTTATATTACGAACTATATATGTGATTTCACAGAGGAAAATACAGCTTTGACAACAGCAAGACCAATCTGTTACTTCCCCGTGGCTGTACCTGGTTCTAGGTCTCAAGCCCATGTCCCAACTTAATTAGGCCACGGTTGGATATATTTTCCTGATACTTTTCACAGGAGTTTTTCAAACCTGAAGTCCTCAGTAATAGGAGAATCTCCCTCAAGTTACTGGTATTGGACTCCAGCTGTTCTGCATATGTGGGCATCTAGTCTCTTCTCTATGGCATGTATGAATCTATATACTCAGAAGTCTGTTACACAGAAACAACTCATCTCTAGGAACAAAAGCAAAGCCTCTATTTCAAAAAAGGGAAAGAAAAAAAAATCTATCCAGCCTACCAGCAGGTCTTGGCTTTTAGACATAAAACCACACTGATATATGAAACCACAATACAAAACCCATCACCTTCATGACAAGAATATTGTAGCAATAAAAGTGCATCAGCTCTTGAAATCCTGCACTGTTTGGTGATCTGCTCCAGTGAAGTTCTGCAGAGATCCATTACCTCTAGAGGCCGTGGTCTGGGCTGAGCAGCAAAACACAGAAATGTGATCTCTGTCAGCCTTCACATGACACTTAGAAAGCTATCACACACTGCAACGTAGCTGACTACTTTTATTCAAAGCCATCAGACAACTGAACGTGCACAGCCACATAATTACTCCTTAATCAAATAGTTTTCTTGGTGATTTGGAAATGTGGGAGAACGGAATATAAAGCTCCATTAATACACCAGGCAACTGACACAAAATCCAGCTAAAGGCTAACAGAAGTTA
This sequence comes from Crypturellus tataupa, assembly GCA_034781795.1. NCBI lineage: Eukaryota > Metazoa > Chordata > Aves > Tinamiformes > Tinamidae > Crypturellus > Crypturellus tataupa. Next base: position 524,667 of record JAWLRI010000896.1, on the reverse strand, counting down.
AGGCAATTAAAACAGCTATTTCCATTAAAGTGTCCTTGAGTGCAGAATTCTTAGCTGGTAAAAAGAGCCCTTCCCATAGCTTTTTATTTATTTTTTCCAAAACTACTTTCTAGGGTAAATTAACTCTGACAAGGGGTTTTCCAGTGAGAAATATCCATTTTCCGAATGCTACGTTAATACTATACTAGATTTGAAAGGAAAAATCAATTGTAACTAAACCTCTGAAATTGTCTCTTCTTCCCATGTTCCTGTACTATTGCCATGTTTCAGCTGAAAAGTATGTTTATAACCTACTAATTTTCAATATTGCACACAACAGTCAGCAAACTAATTTGTCTGAAATCAGAGGAACGTAACATAATACAGCATAACATGGTACATGACACGATGCAACTACGTGAACTCTGTCAATATTATATTATCCAGGACTAATAATTAGTCTGCACTCACTATAACATTCTTTTGTGTCGTGCATCACTTTATTAGATGTCCGCCAACTCACCCCTTCTCTGAGCTGGAAATAAGGTGGACACTCTTATGTGGACAACTAACATAAATAAATCAAATAAGTTGCCCCTATAAATGTCCTTTTCTCTTCAACAGCTAAGTATCCATGACCAGATCACATCTAGATCTCTACACTGCACAGAGATAAATCTTATCCTCAATATCTGAATGCAAATTGTTTCTTTCTTTAGGGTTCAAATTCACACTTCTCTTAATTGAGATTCATTATGTAGTCTTATTGAAGCTTGGCTAGAAGGCTATTAGAGTTTAATTATATTGCTTTTTGTATAGGTATCTTTTAAAAGTGTGTTAGAAATGTATGCAAATTCTTTGTATGTGATTTGTATGTGAAAATGTGGAAAATTTGTATATGAAATGCTGTAAAATCAGGTATATCGGAAATCAGGTAAAATCAGACAATATCAAAATAGTCAAGCAAAATATTGTCCGATTAGAGGTATCATATTCAAAAATGTGGATGAAGGGGCAAGTGGACATCGCTGCGTTTTCAGTATGGCTAAACCTTGCTGTGGTAACATGACTGGAGACAGAAGCTTGCACTCTTCTGTGACTACAAAGGCACAAAGCTTTTGACAATGTTAAGTTCACCTAGTTCCCTAAAGGCATTTTAAAGGTAAGAAGGAAGCAGCACATAGTAAACTTAGAAAATAGAGAATATGAAAATAATATAAAGGGTAGTAACTAGGCTATCAAGTTATGGAAGCAAAACAATGCTCATAAAAATAGGATTTATAACAAAAGCTTACTCATCGGTGAAAGAAAGAAAAAAGTGGTAATTATATAATATATTAAATATTTGAAATATATAGCTCATTTTATCATATAATGTAATTTTAAAAAAGAGGTTAAAATGCAAAACTAACTGCACTCAAATGGTTAAGAAGTTTCTGAACTGTTCTGTTTCCTAAGAAAAGAGGTTCTCAAGTTGCAGCTCCCCTAAAAAAGTTTGCCAGCATTTGAGTACTTTTAAAGCAAGTATTTTTTACCCAGCAGCACATTAGCATGTCGTGGAGGACAGGGCAAGACAAATACATATCACATATCACTGTGCTCTTTGAATTAAGCAGCAAGGGAGAATAATAATAACAGCGTAATTCCTACTGAGAAGGATTCTTCAGAAATGGAAATCTGCACTGTTTTAGAGATCCCTCCGCTCTCTTGTTTAGTAGTAGTATGCTGCACTTCTGGTACCTTAGAGAGAGATATATCTTTCAAAAGCTTTTCTTCAAGAAAACTTATGCAACCTTTTCTCACAAAAAGGTTCAGAAACCACAGACAAATGATTAAAAGTAGGAAAAGATTTCTCCATGAGGAGAGACAGTAATGATGAAGACCATACAGCTTAGAGAAGGGTTGAATGAGAGGGCATTCAGCAGATGCATATTAAATAAGGAAAGATGCAGGAAAGCCAGGCACTCTGTTTTTAGTCTGTATTACAACTGACTGACAATGAAACAAAAATGTAGCAGCACATAATTATCTGGTGAAACCCTTGGCTTTTCCAGGGTTGGGAAATAGTTTTAAAATGTCATAAAGACATGCTGGCCATTGCTTCTGAAACAGATTTCTCACAGAATATCTTTCACTCTTTAATAAATTTATAACTGAAAACACTGTAAAGATAATGTGATTCCACAGATTAGCTACAGACCTTTTACCATCAGTATGGGAATCAATGACAGATTATTAAAACAGACAATGTTTTGTTAAAGAAGGAATTTATGTTTTCTTTTCATGATATGTCAAACAGCGGTTGGGAAGAACCAAGGAAGACCTTCCCCGCTCCACTCCTCGCTGGAGGAACAGTTCTGGAGTTACAGCCACCATCTTCCACCTTAACCACCAACAGTCAAGGTTGGAGGCTACACCAAACACACTATATGGGACATTACAACATATTCCTATGCATCAAAACTGCACACCTTTACAGAAAACATTACTAAACTTTTGCTTAGAAACCTCCTCTTCAAACTGAAGATTACACTCACTCTTTACAGTGGAGATGGTCACCTTAATGGAATTTAACTATCTTACCACATGAAAAATATTGCTGCATCTTGGACATTTAACAAGGTTTCCATAGATTTTATAAGAGTCAAAGGAAGGGAAAGTGCTTGTAAGATTCTTTTAAGATAATGTTTCCATTCCAGTCTCAATGGATACTGCCCTAAAGCCTTAGTTCTTGAACACTTTCTTCAGGTGAAGAAGATGAATGTGATTCATGAATTGATGAAGGGCTCCTCAAACAGCATTGTGCCATTGTGACACTTAATACACACGGTCTCAGCCTCTTTCGGCTATTTTGAATGCTTTGATTTAATTCAGTGCTTGAATTGGATTCAATTCTACACAATTTTGTGAGCTTTTCTTTTTTTCAGACTGTTTCGAGGAGCACATGGAAGGAAGGCCCTCAACCACAGTTAAGTACCACTTTCCTCCAAAAAAAAAAGTAGGAAGTCAAAAGCCCAAGTATCAAGTCCTCTCTCAAAAGTTCAGATTTACTTATCAATACTTCTTTTCTTCTTCTAAGACTGCTACTTGATGAACAGTGTGTATTTATTTGTGCCCATGTTTCATGTGAGAACTCTGAAGGCCGTGCTCGTTTGCTTTGTGTAGAGAGTACAGGGATCACACCATCGACCAAAACAGAAATCACTTCACTACAGCATGCTATGTATTACGTTGCTGCTACTGCGAGGTTAGAAATAGACAGTCATGTATTATTTCTGGTCCAAAACATTACATTTTACAGAACACAGAATGTTCCTAAGTATCTTAGTTGTGCGATTGGTCTAAGAGTTTGGTGACTCCAGGACGAAGCAGGCCATGGTAAGGAAATATCAGGAACAGAAAACCAGAATTTCAGAAGAAATTTTGTAAAGAGTATGACATATATAGAAATAATTCCCCAGAAATGTTAAATCCTTTCAGATATAACTCTCAGATGTACTTTTATTTTAGATGCGAACTTGCATGTAATATATATGTTTATAAATATATATAAACAGAAAATGTGTAGATAATGTACAGAAATTATATCTAACACTGGCTAAATACCAGTGCAGATTAATGAAAAGATCTGAACAAATCCTGATCTGCCCAAGACAGGGTACACAGTTCTGACAGATCCCTTAGTACAGACAGTGGGAGTAAAACATATCCACATGATAATCACATCCTTACCAAAATTGAAAACGTATGTGAAAGTCATGGTGGTCTTGAAAAAATATAAACTCATAAACGATTTCTTGATTCAATGTCATCATTCATTTCTTTCATTTGAGAAATCAGTTTTAGCGGGACATACAAAGATTGATGGCTTTTTCATAAAAGGATATTTTATGAAATAGTGAAATGTAGCATATTTCTACCTGATAAATGTAGAGACCTGTAAACTTTGAACCCATTTTGGCCTTTGTTGCTCATGACCCTGTTTAAGTGATTTATTTTCTTTTAACAACTGCAGTCTGCAGGAGGTAGAATATACTATGTACATCTTTAATTCTGTTGAAAATTGAACAGTTTAAACACAGAATGGTTGACACCAGAAGACCTATTACTGAAAAGTCATATTATCTTCATTTCAGTATCCCTTTTAGGAGCAATATTTATGGTTGGAGAAAATATGTAATTTATAAAAACAGCCTGCTAGGCTGCTGCACAGCAATGGAGGAGTTGGCATCCTTGGCCCCACATCATGGTGTCTGGTGGACTGCCTCAAAGCTACAGAGCCTGGAATTCTGCCATGTGTGAAGGTACAAAATCAGAAAACCTGTCTGCTGCCTAGAACATCTTGTTGGAACTTAGCACTCCTCACCCTTGTGAAACATTTGGTTTTCAGTGATTTAGCAAATTCCAAGGAAAAAATACTTCACTTGATTTTTTTTTCCTGTTGGTCTTTTTGTACAATGACAATTTTATGCTTTACTTACGTGAATTCAATTCTCCCTCTCCTGTTTTCTATTTATATTTTGTCAGTGTACAAGAAAGTCGAAATGGCATCGTGAACACTTCCTTCTCCTTGGTGTATATGTCACCATAGAAAGTAAGCAGATCAGGATCCTCAACGTATAGATACAGCTCAGCTAAAATCCAAATAATTTTCCATAAGGAGAATCCACTTTTTTTCTCAGCAGTGGGTAGTTGTGTCAGGTAATAGCTTCCCCAATAGCATATTACACTACTGCTCTAGTAAACTTTCATTAGGTGACTGGATTACCAAATCTTAACAGGCTTTAACATACACTTCTGGATTACCATAACGTGCCCAAGACCCAGTTTATAGAATAAAATGGATATGTAAGGAGAAACAAATAATGCTGGGTTTATTCTATTCATTCATGGAATAAGCTCCTTAGGGTAAGTAAATTTTCTGGGAAACATCTCACAAATATATGGTGCTGTAATAAAACTAATAAATGTTTAAAGCTCCCATACTTTTCTTTAGTCTTCATCATTAGAAATAAATCTTATGAGCAGATAAGAGTATTACAGTTCATCTGTTCTGAATGAAGACAGTATGTACTATTTTTTCAATACAAGAGAAACTGGCTTTGACTATAATGGCAACAACTGGCAAACTGATTTTATAGTTTTGATTTATTGAATATTAGGAAACAGACTTTTTTAATAACAACTCCATTTAGATATTCATTAAAATGGAATTAGTACCAGCAGGGCCAGATTCTGATATCCATATTTTTGTCAGACAGGACTTTATTGCACAAAAGTCCCACTGACATCGGTGGGATTACTTGTAAAGGACCGTTCAATGCGAGTGAGAACACAGAGCTAGATCCTACCACGGTACAGAGAAGTAAAGAGGCTTTAGCTCTGCCCTCCTCCCCAAAAACTCCTCACACATCCCTCAGCAATGACTGGAGAAATACGTAGTCATTGCCTGAGTCACCCCCTCCACACTGGTGTGCATCAACTCCTGGAATCCACCAACATGAAGTAAATACTCCTGAGAAGAAAGTGATTCACCTTGTCCCTGTCCCAGGTATATATATATATATGGGACATGAAATATATATCTTCATCCTCACAAAGGAAATTATTCCCAAAGACGGATTATTTTGCTTTAGACTTTATGCTAAAGACATTTATCTCGAGAATTCTTTCAGTTCAGGCAATACTTTGAAATGGAGAATGCACAGCACATGTTGCCTTAAAAGAGGGCTACAAAAATAGATTTTGATTTATAAAAAACATTATTTGGGGGAAAAAAACGAGGGGGCTAGAGCAATGGATCTGATTAAAGGATCAGGGCTACATACTGTATTTCTCTATATTACGTAGTAGGAAATAAAACCTTTTTTTGTTTTTGTCATGTACTGTCCTTATATATATATATAAAGATATTCCAGCCAAACCTTCTGATGGTACTTTTAAAGAATGTATTGGCATACAGTACTGTTGAATATAATGAAAACACTGTTGAGTTTAGGACAAGCATATTGATCCTCCATATGTAACACAAAATATCTCTCAAAGTCTGAGTTCCAGCACCTGCAACATCCTTATTCACCAACTTCTGTCTACAACAAACGGATTAGGAGACTGAAAAAGTCGACCTTCGTATATAAAGCAAAGATGTATGGGCAAATGGTGAATAACCTAATTTATCTTTCATTCAGAATTGTTTAGCAATTAATTTCAGAAAAATAATCCTTACATGTTGTGCTTTTATATTTTTTTTATATATATATATATATAAAATATAAAATATAAAAATGCGCACTCATTACAGACTTAGGTCAAACTTGAAATACATTTCCGCTCATGGACTGGATGAGCACAGATAGAATTCAGTTCTGACAGCCAATAATGCAGCCTATTCTATATGTATGCATACAAACACTCTTTCTCTAATAGACCACTGTTTCTGTGGAATTTCTACAAATAATATCACTCGCCAATAGAAAAACAAATATGGTTAAAGCTGGTTTGTTTTCAAAACTTCAGCCTATAAATTACATTTTTTTTTGAGTATTTGACAGGTGTTTTCTGTAAATATAGTTGGCAAACAGACTATTTATTGTTGTTAAATTTGGTTTAAAAATTAGCCAGCACTAAACATTTTTATTGTATAGTTTCAGAAGGTCAGAGTTGAAAGCTCAAACTTCAGGTTCTACTGAGACACAGGCTCTGTACTTTTGTAAGTCATGCTATTATCCCTGGTTATAATCTTCCCTGACTTCAGAAATAATTGCTTTGCTTAAACAAAAAGGAAGTCTGATTCTAATTTGCTATCTAGATCTACATTCTTATTTTCTTTTTATAGATTTTTGAACAAGTTATCACTGGAATCTTCCTTCACTCAAACATAAGTGAAAGTTTTATCTTACTTCGGATATCACAAAAATAATTTATGACTAAGGAAACAAAACCTTTTGTCTCACAATATATTTCTTTGCGACAGCTGTGGTATTTCACCAAAAGCACAAAAGCTGTGATGGTCTGGACTGCAATCAACCATTTTTAATAGGAAATTTTTACAGACTTTTAATAAGATCTCCTAACGTAATTTATGAGGAGAGGTTTTGAAGTGAAGAGGCATTGTTTGGCAAAGTGTTCTTCCTCTAATCTCAGGAAATTTAAATAATCGAGTACTCATTTCCTCTAAACTTGGGATTTCTCCTAAAAAAAATGGTTAAGGAAAACACCTGCTATACTAGCAAAATAAGTGCATCTAGGGTCCAAGCAAAATATATTTATAAAGTCTTTTCAAAGACAAAATATCCCATAACCAAATTCAGTATTATTATTAATAAGAAAATATTAAATTTGGTTTCTTTAACTCAGAATATTTAATAAATATATTAAATAAGATAGTATGCTGGCCAGGACAACTGCAGGTATTTTTTAAACTGATAGAGTTAATTCGAAATAAGTGGAAAAATATGTGCAATTTTCAAACAGTTTATAAGAAAATAGATAAGCACTCAAAAGTTGAGATACTTACTGAAGTTATTCAGAGTCCTTCAGATTACACAACTTGGCAGAGTAAGGACAACAGGCTTCCCCTTGAGATCTCTGATATGTCTTGCAGGAAGATGCTCAAAGGATATTTTAGCACTTTTCTTTAAGTCCCACGCAGAACTAAGAAAAATAAAGAAACATAATTAGGAAGCACATTTCTATATAAAATAAAGGTAATTACAATGTCTAAATATAAACAGATTTGTTTTGGTTGACTCAGACCTTAGGTGAAGGTCTAGATCAATTTTTACCTTTTCTACGTTATCGTCCATAATTCAGACAGTGGTATAATAGTAGCTGCGCCCCAGTTTAGCGCAGCTAGAGCATCTCCCCTAGAGAAAAAAGAAAAAAAGAGGAAAACGTTTAAAGGAAGAACTCCCAGAACAGTTTGCATACACTCACCCTGCCAGAGATTCTTCCAGGTCACTGTGTGCCAAAGACCTCAAGAGGGCACTCAGCTCAAAACATACTGCATTACAGATGAAAGAGGATGTCTGCAATTAGACCATTTTTGACCAGTTATTACCCAGTGCTACCACGAGACAACTCAGCTTTCATCTCATCACTACAGATACTGACTAAAAAAAAAAAAAAAAAAAAAGAGGAAGAGGAAGAGGGAAAAGTACACCATCACTGAATCTGTGTTTCTCTTCTATATTGGAGATCTCTTTTGTCCATTTTGATAATGGAGGAAGATCATTTTCTGGAATCCAGCTCTAAAGCTTTCATTTTCAAAAGCTGCCTGGCGATTTCAAAGAACTACTTACTTGTATAAAGACTAGATTTTAAGACATGTCACCTGAGGAACTTCATTTCTTCCTTCACTTTGCTCAAAGAATGCAGGACAGATACCACTTCTCCTTTAGACACTTTCTCTCCAGCCTGCCTACTAGAAACAGGCCAAAAAAAAAAAACAGCTCACAGTGGGTGCCAGTGGCAGCTCCACTTTTCCCTGCAGCAGCCAAGAATCAGTTTGAAACAGAGTGCTTCTCTGTATGTGCCCACACGCACATCCATACACACGCCAGCTGCCTCTGAGAGGAGGTAGGTGCTGGTCCCACTCCACCCTGAAGACCTGTCTGCCCCCGGGCCCTGCAGGCATCTCTAGCTCCCTCGGCAGAGCTTTAACTCCATCTGCACCAGGTTTCTGAACAGGCTTCACTAACTGCAGCCAGGATTATAAAGAATGGCCCCGCTCCTACAGGGATGTCAGCATTCCAATAAAACTGACACGCACTCTTCCACTACATCCTCTTTGCATGGTAGTTCCCCTGTCCCTTTTACATTCAAAATGGACTTCCTGATGCACAAGTTCAAATTCCAGCTACCATCTATCAACTCAACTCTTTAGGGACAAATAAAGCATCATGCAACGTACCATATGTGGCTATTTCAGCGGAGCTCTTTAAAGTCATGTCCTGTCTACTCTGTGTGATCAATGGTTATTTTATTTCTGTATATTTTGAATAATACATGGTAAAGTTCCAGGCCTGTGAGACTGGCAGCTTGTAACAGGGTACAATATCCTAGAAGACAAACTAGCACTGGATACATACCTTGGCTCCAAACACAAACTAGTTGAACTGCCTTCTAAAGATACGGGGCAAATCATATATATGACCTATTGCCGGTAGCACAGCCGTATGCCTAGTTGTCCTTTATGCTTGCAGGGTTGCATTCAGTAGTATTAAATACAAGTCACCTGCCTTTTAAAAGCACTAAGCATCCATCCTCAAAAATGAGACCCTGCTTCAGATTAGGCACACAAAGGAGACACCTATTAGTGAACTCTAAAAGGTTGACCTAAGATACGAACTTTTAAAATATTTAATATGATAATATATATAGTATATAATGTGATATAATATATGCATATTAAAAGAAACAATTTGAAAATAAAGGTACCTTTCAAAAATGCACCACAACTAGAATAAATTGGATTATTTGAATGATTAAAGAAAGAATGCAATTACTATCCAAAACCAAAGCCATCTGAGACATAAAGTTTAATTAGTTTTGGCCTTTTCTAGCTTTACTCTGTTCAGTGTTATAGAAATTTAGAAGTAGGTGCTACCGTTGCTCTAATAACTCTAAGTCTAGTTATTATCTGCCCAGGGTTTGTAGGGAAAAATATTTAAAAGAAGAGCTAGTAGACTGAAGTCTTATTTAGGAATTTAGGAATTAAAAAAAATACAAGTAAGTTCTGAAAAGCTGCTTTTACTTCTGAAATATATGGTGGTTACAAGGATAATAAAGTGACTATTTTATTAAAAAAAAAAAAAAAAAAAAGCTTGAAACTTATAATGTTTTTAGCATCTTTGAGGTATTTTGAGGTATAAAGCCTTTATTAGATGGAATTCCTAAAACATTTTGCGGGCTGCAACGAGTGCACATTATGGACAGAACCACATAATGTGTGGGAGGTATTACCTAAACATGAAAAAAACCCAGGTTTTCTTTACAAGTGGGTGCAAATGCTGGCCTATAAATTCACAATATTCCTCCGGACTTCATACCGTGACTTTGATTCCTTCAAATAAGCAACCTGAAGGCACAGTTACGTTGGCCCAGCATTTTGCGGGATGCGTTGAAGGTGCCTCCTGATGGTGCGTTGGAATCCATCAAGATCCACTTTACTGGGGAATGAGAATTCTCATAGGGAATTTCCAGGATGACAAAAGCAGCATCTGCTCCTTCAAAAGCAGAGCAGCTTTCCGGAGCGGCATTCCTTAGTCTGTACATCCCTAGAGTTCATCACCAATTGACAGTTTTTCTTAATTAACCTTACACAGAGTGGCACAAGAGTTACGAACATCTCTGAAAACTCTAAGGCTGCTATTAACATTAGTGGGTGTCCAGAGTTTCTAAATACAAACCTTTGAGAACACCAAATGGTGATAGCACGGTCCCGGTCTATCCGCGTTTCCACATTTATTGCTAAAACCTCTTTTGTAAAACGAGGCCAGATGAGCGTTTCACCAACCAAAGCAACTCTTTTTGCTTAAGAGTGGTACCCCTGTGAAGGTACTCCCCAATAAGGCAAATAAATCGGAATACCTTTCTTCATACTGAAGAGCACGTAACGGTCCTAACGGTCCTAACGGCCGCTCCAACGGCGGGCGCCATGAGCGTGCCGGCCTTCATCGACATCACGGAGGAGGACCAGGTGAGCGGGGGGCAGCGGGGGGCGGCGCGGCGCGGCCTCCGCCTCATGGCTGACCCGTCGTGTCGCCGCCGCAGGCCGCGGAGCTGCGCGCCTACCTCAAGGGCAAGGGCGCCGAGATCTCGGAGGAGAACGCCGAGGGCGGCCTGCACGTGGACCTGGCGCACATCATCGAGGCGTGCGACGTGTGCCTGCGGGAGGACGACAAAGGTGCGAGCTGGGGAGCCCCGCGCGGCCTCCCCGCCCCGGAGCGGGGCCTTCCCGCCCGCCCGGCCCCCGCGCTGCCCCGTGCCACGGCCTGGGGGGAAGACACAGATAACCCCGGGCTCTGAGGGCATGGGGAGTTGTATATAAACCGAGTTACCCCCCAAAACTGCGATAAAGTAGGATTCAGTGGCCCACTCCGGTCTGCGGTGCGGTTAGCAACAAAAATAAAGCCTGTAGATGTGTGCAGTGAGGCGTTTTGGGCCCTAAACGTGATTAAACTGTTGGAAAACATTGTAATATTTGGTAGGCACTGACTCTTTTGGGACCATAGGTTACTAGAAACTACATTAGTATCTTTTAATGGTGCTAATGGTACAGTAATCAGCCATAACTGATCCTTGTGTACCCCCGTCCCCCGTTCTGTCTCATTATAAAGATTCATTTAGAAACTTTTTAAAGATACGTAACTCATACGAGTAATATATCTTGCTTGAAAGGATATAGGCTTCATCTGAGAATGGACGTATCTTATTTTCTTGGTTTGCCTCTTATTTAAAAAAAATCATCATAAAATAGTAGCAAAGCTTATTGCAGTGATACTGATGCTCAGTATCATTATATGTATTTTTGCATCATCGGGACACTACATATGTATAAGCATGCATAGCAGAAGGGATTTTTCAGCATTAAATAGTGGTGTTTGTTGCTTGCTTGCAGTTTTAACAGCGGCCTGGTTTGTTTTGCGCAGATGTCGAGAGTGTAATGAACAGCGTGGTCTCTTTGCTGCTTATCCTGGAGCCTGAGAAGCAAGAAGCACTGATTGAAAACCTGTGTGAGAAACTAGCAAAATTTCGGGAAGGAGAGCGCCCCTCTCTCAGACTGCAGCTGTAAGTATTGTACGTGGAAAAGTAAGACCAAGGGGATCTTATGAAATAGCCCTTCCTTTCTTGCTGTATGGAGATCTTTTTTATTTTATTTTTTTCCCCCATCACAAAATAGAGGTATCAGTATCGTTTCTTTGCTCAGGTATCATCAGCTTAAGTTAAAAAGAACAGTTTCCAGTTTCTCAGCTGTTTCGCAACTGGAAGCTGTTCCAGTTCATCCTGGGCTCCAGATGGCACTAGTGAAAGTGCTCTCTGTGTGCTTGCGCACTTCCAATGGAAATACCTGTTTGCGTGCACGCCGCTACGGTTTTGCTCGTCTCCTTACCTTAGCTGTTCCTTGTTTGTGCTCTAGGCTGAGCAATCTCTTCCACGGAATGGATAAGAACACTCCTGTGCGATACACGGTGTACTGCAGCCTGCTGAAGGTGGCCTCCTCGTGCGGCGCCATCCAGTACATTCCAACCGAGCTCGACCAGGTAGCGCCCGGTGCTCCGCGCATGTGGCCTCCTCTGACCGCGCTGCGCCTCGCTCAGCGTCAGGGCTCATGCACATTGTCCCTCCGTGCTGTAAACTGCCAAAGCCTAGAGAAGCAAACTGAAAAAAACACGGAATGCAAAACTGGTTCTTTCTACAGAATCTAAATTGAACTGCCGTTTATTTTCTGTCTCTGATTTTGAGCAGATGTTGAGATATATCCCTTTGATTCATGCGATAGTAGCGAAAGGGAGAATTGGGAATGGGAGAATCGGAATCCGAAATGATTGATCAGGAATGGGGCATCAAGTTTTTCCCTCTTGTTTTGGAATCAGAATGGCTGGACTATCTGTCCTTGCTTAGGAAGTATATGGAGAGCACCAAGATTTAGATTTTTTTTTTTTTCTCTGCCTGAGAGAAAATTAGAAATTCTTATTTCTCATTTCTTATTTTAGCTTTTTCCTAATGTTTATTTTTCACTGACAGGTCCGAAAATGGATTTCTGATTGGAACCTCAGCACAGAGAAGAAGCATACGCTTCTGAGATTGCTGTATGATGTCCTAGTGGACTGCAAAAAGAGGTACACAAAGACAGTTGTAAGATAATGCGTAACTTTATGTTAAATAGATGTATTCTAAGTGATTTGTGGGAGAAACAAGCCCCTTCTAACTTACATTTGGACTGATTGAACAGTAGAAATTATCTGGATTTTCTTCCCAAGTTTAACCACTGTGTCCAAGAGTCTTAAAGTTATTGGTGATTTGTGTAGCTTCTAACAAAACTATTCCTTTCTGTAAATATTAACGTTCAAGCATTGTAGCATTAAGCCAAGTTTATTGTTCAATTGCTCTTTTGACATTTTAGTGCAAGGTAGTGCTATCTCTTATTTAATGATGTCGGGAGGCTTATCAATCACAGTTAATAGCATCAGCCTTTTAATATAAACATTACCCCTAAGACAAAGCATTCCACTAATCGTGGAAATTAATGTCTACAGCGTACCTGCTTAGCCATTTAAAAATATTATCGTGCATCAGAAGAGGTATCTTTGATCTAACAAGCTCGGCAGACCAGTCTTCTGGCATGTAAAGTGCTCCTGTAGCTAATGTGCTTGTGAGTTAGTGTAAGTCTTAACTGAGAGCTGGGATGAGTTTTCCTTATGTACTGAGCGCGTTGGCCAGGGCTGCTGAGATGGGCTGGGCTTCAGCAGGGCTTTCACAGACTCCTTGGTCTGCCTGAATTGCTGTTGGTGCAGTTTGCGGACGCCCCGGCTGCCCCTCTCCCTTCACTCTGCTCCCTGAGCCGCTTCTCTAAGCAAAGTGGCATCGGCCACCGCGATGGCGCGGGGCGGAGAGGGCTCCTGCTCGCTCCTCGCTTCGCACCGCTGCGCACTGCCCTGCGTGCCCATCCTGTGCCCACGTTTGTGCCGCTGCAGACGTCTGTTGCTGACCTCGCTTTAAAAAAACAAATAAAATAAACGGAGGGAGTTGAGGGCAGGGGGAAGTGTGGAGGTGTCGTGGTAGCAGGGGAGTTTCTTCTGGCAGGAGAACTAGTTTCACTGGGCCAGAATAAGCTGCACCCTGGAAGTGCTATGTCAGCTAAGCAGGTTCATTCTTAACTCATCACAATTTAGGGATGATTAATCCTGGTGCAGTAATAAAGAGTAGTTACACTGAGCTACATTACTTGAAATTATTATTTCTGTTGCTAACATTAAAATGCTTTTGCATTGATAGTACTCTGCAGCAGCGTTTGGGTGGTCACAGTTCTTTCAGGAATGTTCATCAGAGATCTTGTACATATGGCAGCACTGACTTTGTTCCAGAAATACTACATTCCTGCTCTTTAAGCACTTCTCAACCTGGAGATTTCTTGAGAGCTTTTAGTTAGCTTAATTTCTACACTGAACAAAACTAGCTAAAGAAACAGCTTTTATCAAATCCATGGATTAAACTCGGTTTTTGTTACTGGTGTGATCCTGGATTCTTTACTGCTAAGGTCACTTAGCAGTTGGTCTCCAGAGTTTGAAAAAAAAATATGTTTTTTACTTAAGACTAATAGGTGAAGTTTTTATGTTAGGCATTAAAAACTTTCACAAACTCTGTAAATATTAGTCATGTGCACTTACCATCTGTTGCCGCAGGCCCTGCAGCGAGGGGAGCAATTTTTCAGAGCGCTTACCCTCCTGCACAGGAAAGAAAACAAGGGATGGCCCTAGCACTTTTGACCCGGCTCACTCTCCTGGATCAGTGGGCACTGTTTGCAATAGCATGGGAAACACGCAGCAGCATTCCAGCTTTCGCACTCGGCAACCTGGCACCCAGTGGGAAGATGAAAACTAAGTAATAAAAATCACACCTCAGTTAGCATGTCTATTTGCAATCAGGGAAAAAGAATACACTGATGTTTGCTTTGGTGCTTGAACTTCCCTTCATGGCAGAAGAGATTTTCCTTTCCAGAGATAACAGACTTTGCCCAACACCTAACTTGGCACTGAGCTGGTTGGTAGCTCATGAGCAAAATAATTTTTCATTTACTTTGGATTTCATTTCATATCATTTAATGCAGAGGGTCTTAACTCTTAAGTCTTTGAATATTCCCTTTTTTTTTGTCTTCTCATTCTCTACCTTCCATTCTCACTCACCTTTTAAGAAGTTACATATTTAGATTGGCAAGTGCGGTCAAAGTACTTATGCAAGCCCTCTTGCTCAAAAAATGTTCAAATTTACAACACGAGATGCACATTTAACATGTTAACAAGTATTACTGCTTTAAGCACCCTCATTTATAAGGGTAACCTGACACTGAATAGCATGAAAAGCCTGTCATGTTTTCTGAAGTTCATAAGAATTGTGCTCAGAAAGTCTGGGGGTACTTCTTTTGTAGCATTTTGAGGTTTCCTAGAAATACAAGGGAAAGTTTCCACTTTTTCCTCGCATCCTTTAAAAAAGGGAAGGGGGGTTACAAATATTATTTAAAATGAGTGAAATACATAGTTTGTAATTCTCCTTTCTAAGAAGTAGCGGGGGGAGAAGAAAAGTTCAGAAAATCTGAAACATGTAAGAACAGATGCTGAAAGTTTGTGTTAAACACAAACACTTTGTTAGGCTGAATACCATGCCAGCTGAGTCTGTTTGCTTGAATGTTTAGATCCTGTATTAAATTTGTCCTCACTAGAACAGCAAAATTTGATAAGATGTCACCAGGACAAAACACTTTATCATACACTGATACACATACACATAGATCTTGCATATATAAAGCTATCTACATTTATTGTATTTTATTTTACCCATATAAAGATGGTGCAGTACAAAAACCATCCTGAGCTGTGCTGCTATAGGTTCAACCCATACAGAGCACAGAACCACCTGGAAATGTTGTGTGATCTAGTTCCTTCCCTGTGCAATTTACACCTTTAATTTTGGTTAGCTAATGTGACTCTGTTCTTGTATATTTCTGCCATTTAAGGAAAAGTTTTTGGTTGCAGATCATGTGGGAAAACCAGCTTGTCTGGAATTGAGTTACTTTGAAGGAGGAGGTTAATTCTGCTTTATAACTCTCAGTACTTTGGAGAGTAGTAACCAAACTTTGTGCATACATCTTCTCGTACAGGGAAACCCTAAGAGTAGGTGCCAAAAAGTAAGGAAGTAGCTGCTCCTCTGTGCAAGCAGATGGAAAACTTGCAGCAAAGCCTGTTGGTGCTGTCGTGGGGGCTGTCCTCACCCCCACGCACGCGCCTTGTGCAGAGCAAGTGCAAGTACTGGGTGGACTTCAGAAAGGTGAAAGAAAGAGCTGTCCTGAGAACCCCAGCGTTGGGGGCTGCTTGCTTTACCACAGCCCAAGCCGATCTAATTGCTGACTACATAACTTCATTGGAAAACTGAGCAGCTTGCGAGTGCTGGAGGGAGAACCTGCGAAAGAAGAAAAGGCAGCTTCAAGACCCTCACTTTTCTGACCATAAATATTCCTTAAGATATGCCATTTTGCATTTGAAATAAACTTTGCAGCGCTACTTATTCTGCATTGATTAAATCCAGATGTGCGTAAGAGTGTTCTAGTGAACCACGTAAAGCTCTTTCTAGCCCCAAAAGCATTTTTTTTTTCCATAACCAGCAGGTAATTTATCAATTTAAGAGAATGAAATGAAGGGTGAAGATAAACAGAATTGAAAGAATACATCCATCTAATTTGTTCTCACCACTAGAATTAAAATGGATCATCTACATCTTTTCAAGTATAATTCAGTTTGACTCATAACATTGTAAGGAGATTATTTAAATATTTGAGTGTCTTTTTCAGGCTTTTTCTTTTTCCCTCAACCATCCTGAGGTAACCTTATTTTTCCCGTATAGTGACACTGCAGCAAAAGTCATGGTGGAGCTGTTGGGAAGCTACACAGAGGACAATGCTTCCCAGGCTAGAGTTGATGCTCACAGGTAATCCTGATTTCTTGGATTTCTTTAGAAATGGCTTTTAGTGAATCGTTACGTACATCACCTTACCATCAAGAACTGTGAGCAGCCGGTCAGACGAGGTGTGTACAAACAAGTTTCCCCGTGACCTGCTCGTACTGGGCACGCAGGAAAATGGGGATGACTCATTTTGAAAATTAAAGTGCCTGCGCATAAATGAAAGTCGCAGTGACTGAACGGCAGCCACCTGGGGCTTTCTCACATGTGGAAGCAAGTGCGTACAGCGGGCCTATCTGCTCGCTGCTCTCCTGCCCTCAAACAAGAGCTTTCAGCTGCAGGTCCAGGAACACGCGAGCACTATTTATAGGCTGGAGCTCTAACTGATAAATCGTAGGTCTTGCAGTTGTTTGGTGCTGGGATTTTCTGTTTTGTGTCACATATTCAAGGACAATTAATCTTTCCGAACGACTTAATTCTATGAAACTTTGGGAGAACAGTAAAAATACCTCTTGGAATGAAGGCTGGCCTGGAAATAAATGCAGAGATTGAAACAATAGATTGGAACCTCTGATCTGTAGTCCTACGTCCTGGCAAATTTCATTAATGATATTGGACAAAGTACTTGCGGCTTTCTTGTACCGTTTTTTTCTCATCTAGAAAACAAAGTTTAAATTTATTTATGCTGTGACACGCATTTAAGAATAGTCGGGAAGGCTTCTCAGGATACTTCCTAGAAAGCAAGGAATGACAAATCTAGTTGTGTTTTCTCATATAACTGTGTGTTGCTGTAAAACTAAGTATTTTCCTTTTCTAATTAGATGTATTGTACGAGCGTTGAAGGATCCAAATACTTTTCTCTTTGATCACCTTCTTGCCTTAAAACCAGTCAAATTTTTGGAAGGAGAACTTATTCATGATGTAAGTAAATGATTTTGGCAGAATGTAGAACATGTTGTTGTTTCTTTGTTGGTGTCTTTTGAAAATCACTAGAACAAAACCTATGTTATTAATAGTGGGCTACAATGTATTTTTAATGTTTTCAGAATTAAAAATAACCAAAGCATCAGACGTAAAACTCAAGGTACCTAGGTAACAGAATGTTCCCCTTCTTAGGTTGCCTTGCTCTAGTGACAGAAGACAATTTTAACTATTAACTGCTTGCTTTATTTCTCTGTTCCATACTGAAATGCATTGTGTATTTGTCCAGTGAGCAGGAAGAAAAATGTGGATAATGTTTAAACTGTTCTTATATTTGAGATTTTTCCTCTTCTAGCTTTTGACAATTTTTGTAAGTGCTAAGCTAGCATCCTATGTCAAGTTCTATCAGAACAACAAAGACTTCATTGACTCTCTAGGTAAGTTCTTAAATGATTACATTTCTGACTATTTACGTGGCTTAAGATATGAAGCCTCCACATTTCTGTTGTTTGAACCTGTATTTTGAACCAGATTTTTTTTGAATTGGTTTTTTTTTAGCTATTGCAGAGTTTGGAGTCTACAAACTCTGGAGATAGTAAAGGATCCTCTTCTCCTCTTCTTCTCTTCTCCTTCTCTTCTCCTTCAGTTTTTCCTGCTAGGACAAGGTGTTTTAGGGAGTTGGAAGGGGGTTTATGTTCTTTTCTCATTCTTTTAGCTATACTCATTTGGGGTAGCGGAACACATTGATGTGTTAGGCTAGATCAGAGATCACACAAGTTTATTAAGACAGCAGCTTGTATTGAGCTCCATTTTTTTCCTTTTTTTTTTTTCTTCTTTTTAATGATTAATAAATTTGTAACTAACTGTTTCTCCTGAACAGGCAGTCTTCTGCCATATTATTTTCTAAAGCATTTCCTGTAACGTCCTCTGTGGACAGGCAGTTAGGTGCTGCCAGAGAATGGGCCCTCTATGGCTGTTTCTGCCAGTGCTCCTTGCACCCGGCTGATGTGCCCCAACGGGAAGGACAGCTTCCCGGGGCAGCCCGGCCCTGGAGGTGAATGGGCAGCGCTGTAGATCTGCAGGGATTTAGGGATAGGTTCATGATGTCTGTCTCAAGAATAAGTGGAAAATAACTTAGCCGTCTGATATTAAGTAACCATATCTTTTTTTTTTCTAGTTTAGGTATAAGAGACTTTGAAAATTAAGTTGTTTGGGGTTTCAAGGAAGAGCTACTGCAGCATGTGTCAAAGTGCCCACAGTTGTTTCGTTCCACACCTCCCGGCACACTCGGTCTCTAGCTGCCTAAATGCAGCTCACTGGTGGGCTGTGCGCAGCGGGGCTGGAGCTCCCACCTGTGCCCCTCTCTGTCCACAGCGTTCATTTCCAGCTCAGGATTTTAATGAGCACTGATTTAATCCTGACGCAAAGAGAAAGGAGATCCCTGTATTGCTAAATGCTTAAAATTCAGTAAATACTTCTTTTGGCGGGGCTGCGAAGCAGTAATATGGAACGTGCATTTTGTGCGTGTGTGTGAGGGTGCACGCGGCTGCGCTGGGGCCGGGGAGCCACACGCTGTCCCAGTTAATTTGTTTCATCGCGTGGAGCGGTGTGATGGAATGTTAATGTCAGCACCCTCTTTATTTACACACTCTGGAAAAAAGGAGTAGTAATTAACACTTCGACACTCCCCCAGTGATGTGTAATTGACTGTTTCAAAGGAGCACTGGTTCATAAGCTATCGCATGCATTAAAATTACGTTTTTATATTGCAGCTTTTTAGGACAGGGGTCAGTGACAATGCAGAAATTGCTCAATGATGCAGATTTTTTTATTACTGCATTAAGGCTTTGACATATTGGTAATGAATAAATGTTTCCATAAAAATCAGATTTTTCTTTCTTTATAACTTTGATTTTGAAGTGACACTTGAACAGTAGCTGAAGCCATAGTTTTATTAAAGCAAAACAGAGTTTGGTGCAACGTTTTAACACGTGCACCACTTTGTTTAATGAAGTGCCATATAATTCTTAGAATAATTACCCTCAACGCTAGCACTTTGGGTATTAAAATGGTGGAAATTTCAGTGCGACTTTTGTGGATAAAATTAGAGCAGGCTTTCAGTAGTTTCTAAGTGTGTAGAGAGGGTAAGTGTAGCTTTTTTCGTATTTATTTGAAAATTTCTTCTGTAGGCGTAATTATGCGTTGCTTTATTAGGTGAAAATGTCTCTCGTATTTTAGTTGTTTTTATGCATTGAAGTAGCTTATCTTCTAGTTGCCAATAAGTGTATTTGTTGAGGGTGTAGCTATGCTTATGTTTGAATACATCTATGGAATACTAATTCTGCAAATACACAGTATCCATTAGGTAGCATGCTTGCAGGGAAGTCAGGATTGTTCTCTCTCTGCCTTCTTGCATCTGAGCTTAGCACCCTTAGCGTGCAGTTTACTCGTGTTCAGTATAGCATATGCTTAAGCTTAGTAAAACCCTTCGATACACGTGTGATACTGTTTTAAAAGACAATCTTATTTCTATTTGATTTGAATTTTCTGATGTACTCAGAAAATTCTGAATGCCTTTGTGCAATGGCCAAGGTGGAGATTCTGAGGTATTCAGGAAATTCAAAATGCTGTGTTGCATTTTCTAAAATGAGGATTTTTTTTTAAACTACGTGCATCAGCTTTAATCCTAAGCTCTTCTGGATCAGGACCAATTAAAAATCAGTCTTTGAAAGCCGTGCAGTAAAGGCTCCTACAGGTGGCATCAGTTTGTTACAATTTGTTGTTTTATTAATGCTGACAACTTAGGCCAGCAGTAGCATTATCTGTGTCAACTGAATCGCCCTAACATGTCCACATTTAATCTGCTACTATCCGCAGCCTTCTTCAGAAAGTTAATCAGCATCTCATTTGCATTTGTTAATTAGGGTTAATGTGTGCTAATTGATTTTTTCGATGCTTGTAGATTTCCATTAAGCCCAGTTAGGTATAGTTTCTGGTGCTCCTCATTCGTGTGAGTTATGATGATCACGTTTTCATTGAATCAGTGCCAAATAGAAAGCCTGCATCATAATTATGGCTAATTAAGAC
The DNA here is from genome assembly GCA_034781795.1 of Crypturellus tataupa. NCBI lineage: Eukaryota > Metazoa > Chordata > Aves > Tinamiformes > Tinamidae > Crypturellus > Crypturellus tataupa. The sequence continues at coordinate 504,006 of JAWLRI010000896.1, read as the reverse complement.
AACATGATGTCCTGCACTAATGTGCTTTCCTATTAGTGTATGGATGTTATAAATTCCAAACTTAAATGTTTACAGAAGCAAGGTGAATGTCCATAATGTCATTCCAAAACAAAATGAGGAGCATTCATTTTAATGAAGTTTCCAGGGAGTCTTGGAGTGCCCCTCTCAGAACTTAACACAGACTTTGGCTCTTCCAAATGTCTTACGTGTCCACCCAGACTTTTTTTTTTTTTTTTTTTTTAAGGGAAGTGGTATGGGATGTGCAATTCCTTGGTTGAGTTTCTCATGTTGCCACTCATGCTCTAGGCATGCACGTGATGCATGGGGCTTTCCCTGTGCTGTCACACAAATATTTACTCAGTGTCACAGTGAGGAAGAAATCCTTACTGTGCTGAAGATGGGCTGCTGTTTAAGCAATCTCACAAAAACGACTGCTGAGGTAGTATAAAGGCTTTGACAGCGTCAAAGTTCTTGTGTTCCTGGTGATGTAATTGACTGGGGAGGGGGGAAACACAAAATAACACAGAAATCCCTACCTATCTCCTCAGCAGGTAGTGTAGCCCTAATAGATTGAAAACACTTAAACTCTCTTAAGATGTTTTTTTTATGGTGAAACAAAATCTCTGGTCTTGACTTTTTTTTCTTATTTTTCCCCATTTTTTAAAGATACTTTTCAAACTTTCATTAATAAGAACCGTGTCTTGAAGTATTGATAAATAATTGATGAATAAGCTAAACATTTTAGCAAAATAAGCTGGAGGAATAAGAATGGTATACCTCAAAAAAGTTGATAAAGCCCAATAAGCTATTTTCTTAATAGGAAATAAAGTTTAAATTATTAGGAAGTGTGCATATGTAGGAAAAATATGGAAGAGTTTGACTTACTGAATTGTAATTAATTTTCATAAACTATCAACACTTTCACACAGGCTTGTTGCATGAGCAGAATATGGCAAAAATGAGGCTACTCACTTTCATGGGAATGGCTGTAGAAAACAAAGAAATATCATTTGACACAATGCAACAGGAACTTCAGATTGGTGCTGATGATGTAGAAGCGTTTGTTATTGATGGTAAGAACTGCACTAACATACTTTAGTGCTAAAGAACTAAAACTTTTACTTTTCTAAGCTTGTGTTAAATATTAAACAAAAGGTCTTATTTGCATGGCTGTATTTATTCTTAAGATACAGCTGTAAAACTTAAGACCTCCTCAACTGTTGGATTTTAAGCAGTCTTTCAGTGAAAGGAATTATATTTCAAACAAATCTTGTGTATGGGTTTGGTTTGTTGTCTGCTTTTGCTGACTGTCATTAAAACAGGATGTAGTTGTAGGAGAGGAGTTCATAAAAACCACACAGGATATTGCTTTAATAGATTGGCACCAAGCAATAGGATTCCTGCATGACCTTTGTCTTGTTGCACCATTTTGCTTTTCTGCCTACTAAAGTGTTAAAGTCAGCAGCAAAACAGCATTAAGTGACCTGTTTTTTTATATTTGTTAGTGATGAAAGTGTAAAGAGGTTTTATACTATTCCATACCTTCGCCCATCTTGAAAACATTGCTCAAAATGCCTTTTTTTCCCCCCTCAGCTGTAAAGACAAAGATGGTGTATTGCAAAATAGATCAGACACAGAGAAAAGTAGTTGTCAGGTAAGACTTAATTCTTCATAGCATTTTGCCAAACTTAGTATGTTCTAATTATTTCACGTACAGTTGTAGAATTATTTTAACTAGAACTAGAATCAAGGTATTGTTCCTATCAATTGCCTGTAGTTAAATAGTTGCTATTTATCATAATTTTATTAAGGCTCAGACTGGATGTGATTAGCTTATTTAATGAAAGAGTCCTATTTTCCAGCACATTTCATTTAATGGCCTAATAGTGACAAGAATACTAATGACTGCTCTTGCTTTAAATATTTGGGAAGGCTACAGAATTCTGCAACTGGTAAAATACAGCCCCAGATATGGAGAAAATTCCCCTATTATGCAAAGTAATAAAATAATATTCCAAAAGAATTCCTGGGTGATCATTACACATGGTAATCCTGTTTTTTGTTCTTTTTTTCTTTCTTACTTCTCTAGTCACAGCACACATCGGACTTTTGGAAAGCAGCAATGGCAACAATTATATGATACTCTAAACACCTGGAAACAAAATCTGAATCAAGTGAAAAACAGCCTCCTCAGTCTCTCAGACACCTAAGAATAATATTTTTTCCACCTAGAAATGTTTCAGTTTATATGGATTTTATTCAAAACTTTGGCAATTTGTGAACGTTTCCAAAATGTATGCAATTGGTTTAAGAAAATTAAATACTCAAACTTATAACAAACATGGTAAAAATCTCTTTTCTTGGTTTCCTTATACAATTAGCAATAATGGACAGTAACGTTATTGATTATGTTTCTTTTGCTGTTGGTACTTAAGGCTATAGACTGAGAAGGAAGAGGGAGGGAAGGGAGATGAGAAAAATGATACTGCAAGAAATTTTGAAGTGAATTTACGTTAAACCTTAAGAGAGGAAAAATGTGAATCAGTTAAAAGTGAAAATTTATGAAGTACTGTCTGCTGCTTTTCTCCCTGTAAATCCTACTTGGTGATTCAGTGTTGAAAGAGGCAGTATTTACATAGAATTAGCTACAGCAATTAGAATTTAAACAGTGAACATCTGCAGTCAAGATAAGATTTTCTTTTTTTGCTGCTACTTTCAGAATTGCTGAAAGTTGTTTCAAACGTTTTTAGGAACTATTTTTGTGAAACAGTTGCTACTGCTTTTAAGAGCTGAGTGAGCAAATATTTCAGCCCAAACTTTCCAGGCGCAAGAGACAACTTGCTTTTCTGTTAATTTTTATTTAAGATATATTGAAATACTTGTAAACATTTTAACTTGAGGCAAAAACCATAACAACATGAATCTGATGGCAGAAGTATTTCTCTAGTAGAAATTGTATCAATTTTTAAAGGAAAAGAAAACCTGTTCTCTGTTAAATATGAAAGTACAATACATATAATTTTTTTTTAATAGTAAAACTTTTACCGATCTGGTTTACAGAAGTGATTGATCTGCGCACCTGCATTTTTCTCTTGCCATTGCTCTTTATCAGCCTTCTTCATATTTTCTCTTCCTTGATGAATGAAGTCTTTCCAAATTCAGGAACTTCTCTATTTCTTCTATTTGGCTTTTGATGTTGAACTTCTGCGTAGAACACCTCTCCTCGTCTCCGAGTGCAGCGTCACTTGCTGGAGCCACAGCCACGCGTGAAGACTTCTGCTCGTGCTTTAAAACGTCAAATCCTTCTTCTACCTGACAGAATACAAATTTAGCAGTTAATAATACGGTGACATTCAGGTGAAGAGGTTCAAATTTTGATTTTTTTCTGAGCAGTACAAGCAATTGTACGTGAACAGAATGGTAAGGTTACTTGAATTTATAAAACTCACAACACTCAGTGTACTTTTTATAAAAGACAAGATTTAGTACAAAAGAGTGTGATTTAAAAATAAAGAGTGCCTGACAACCTCGCACTAGAGTGCAGCTCAGCAAAATAAATAGTTTAATTAAACAGTTTAATGTTGCAATTGACATTTCTATTGCTATGCAATCACTTGATTAAGAAAACCCAAAATCATGAGGGCTTATTGTGTTAACTCCCTCTCTGCTTAGCTATATTGTTTAGAGTCTCAACACTATTAACTAAAGCAAGGTCTGCAGGCAGTTGATTTGCCCATTAAAGATATTCTTGTTCTTTGAGTAGGTTTAATTACTATAGGCACTTCGTAGGTCTCTGATCAAACATGTATGGCAGCACAGTAGCAGCCCAGCTTTTTGCTTGAACTACAAGTCTGCTTTTCTACCTTAGCAAAATATACAGGTGGTCCTACAGGGAAGAGTAATGGAATAAAACGTAGCTATTTTTCCTTCTTGTGGAGAGGATTACCATTAAAGGAGGTAAGTCAGACTCATCAGCCATTGGAAAAGTGGCATTTTGAAATTGTGCTGATTATTTTTCATTGGAGGAGTAATTACATGAAGTACCATTCAGTATACTGCTAGTTGCTAAGTACATGCCAAAAATACTACTTTTAGAGGAACCTTGAACTGTCTCAGTTCTCACTCATATGCAATATCTTGGATTCAGAGTTTTGGTTATTGGTGGGAATTGGTTTGCTGCAACACAGTAACAGAAGTTTAACAGCTTAGGTTCCATCTCTCTGGATTATCTCTTGCTCCTGTTATTTTGGGGCCTATTTGGAACAGCATTGCAGGATTCGACTGCAGGTGGCAATGTCACTTCTCAGGGGTCAGGTGCTACCTCAGATGTGCCATAGCCCTCAGCAGAACTCCACCTGTTCCGCAGTGAATTCATCCAAGGAGTCTGATGGTAGATGCTGATGAAGCAAAGTGCTCCCGGAGCCTGTGCAGCTCCAGAGGTTCCTCCAGTTTGACACTGCGAGCTCACTTAGAAATACCAACTGTAAAAAGCTTGAACAAAGTTGTTTGTTTGTGCTCACTAGCAGAGCACAGGTGCAGCCCCATCTGTTATTCAATAGAAATTTCGCCTGGTGGTCAGCTACTGATGTGCCGGCTCACTACAAAACCAGTCTCTTTGGGTTTGTCTTTAAACAAATAATACTTACCTTGGTTAAAACAAAGGTGGGCCTGGTAAGACTGTACGGATAGGGCAAGGTTGCCTCATATTTGAAAAGGAGTTGAAAGAAACAATTCTAATTCAAGTTTTCTACGTTTGGTATTTCTAAGTGGGAGAAAGCCATGCCCCTTTAGTAGGGCTTCATTTGAAGACTGCAAGCATTTAGACCTCTGTGGAAAAGTAACTGCAATTAGGTAAGCTACACCGCATTTTAATAAAGTTCTGTGACCGGGGTTTAGAATATAACACGGCTTTTAAACAAAGGCAGCTGTGGAAGTCCTCACACGTCCTCCCAGTATAGTACAGGTGAATGGAACAGTGCATCCTACTGCCGAGCTCTGTTTAACGTGGTGGCACAGGCGTGCAGAGAACACTGACTGCTGAGTAGCGTGGGTGCTCTGCTGAGGACGTGTGTTTAAACCGGGCTGAGTCTACTTTCCATCTTCCACCAGCCTTTTCACATCAGTCATAAAAATGACAAATTTGAGGAAAGAAGGTGTTAGAATGGCACCAACAGAGAAGGGAAGAGTGGTCTGTAAAATCCCAGGCAGAGAGTTCATAGATGAAGTATTATGAAAACCATCGAAGGCCTAAGGTGCTCTGTTCTTGTCCATCACAACTTTTACCTTGTCTGTACATAAGGAGCTTTAAGTGGGAGATGACGCAGTGTATATAACCACAGTCAGGTAACAAAATACAACATTTTAACTGGTTGTAGATTTGATCCACCACTTCTCATTCTTTGTTACTTGCCCTCCCCTTTTGGAAGAAGCAGGAGAGCCCTGCAAATACACCATGGTTCTGCTTGGTGAAGTGAAACATGGACCACGCTGTCTTTCCCAACTAGTGCCCTGTGAGGAAGGCCGAGTGACTTAGCATCAGTCTTTCCTTCAGGATCTCAGAACACTAACAGTGCTGGGGATAGCTGACCAGCTGCACAGAAGTTGGACAACTTTGTCATTTCTTGGAAACACTGACTCAGGCTGTGCCCAGAGGAGACAGCCCCAAGCACCTGGGGGGACCTTCTCTCGAGCCACTTCTCAAGGGGAAGGAAGAAGAAATGTAAATTACTATATCACCCTTCCAAGAGTGGGTTTAGCATTACCTGTTAACGAAGGTCAAACACTAATAATGCAGGTGCAGTTGTTCAAGTTATAAACAACATGGGACATTCTGACAAAGGACTGAAAGCACAGCGTGAACTACTGCTGGTGTCATCTCCTGCTCTGCTTTTAGGTGATGTCATTATGCTAAACAATATGATGGGTTTTAAAATAGCATTGCAACTGCAGCATGGAGTAAATTAACTAATAGGCTCCAATTCATAGCTATGCAGGTAGATTAGCCTAGCAGATTCTTTTAAATAACATGTCTATGTCAAATAATAAAGGAAACAATGGTTTTTGTACTTTTAAAAATACTTTAAAATTATTCTAATCTTATTTTTTTTCTGTAGGTGATGATATTTTTAAGGTACGCAGTGAACTACCCTTTCTCCCCTCCCAACCAGACTGGTTAGCATCTGCTTGATTCATATGCTGTGACTTTTTCCTGCTGCTTTCTATCAACCTTAATTGTGAAAAATGGTGCCTTGTTGCCCTTTTGATATTATTTTGGAGATTGACTCAGCCTTAAAGTATCCAGATGCATACAGTTGTACAAATATCTGTGGAATTAGCTCACTGAGGTCTGGTCCGCAATATTTTTAATTGACTTACATGTTCTGTGGGAAAAGAAGAATCATAAAGAGCCTTTGCTGTAGCATTCCATTCCTCACGAGGGTCTCCCTGGGGAGCTTGGTGGATACTACAGATATTCAAAGTGTCGGCAGCTCTGTTGAAACTAGGGGAACCTGATGGACAAGAAGGAAATGGTAACAACTGCAATTTAGTCTCTAGGCACTAATTATGAAATAAGTAAACTTCTGCCTTACCTCTGATCTTAAAAAGAAAAGAGAAAGGAAAAAAAAAAAACTAATGATTTTATTTTAAATGGGTGAATCTGTTGCAGGTTCTTCCCTCTTTCTTTTTTTTGCCATGTACAACTGCATGTGGTTCATCTCTAAACATGGCTGAAGTTTCCATTCTGATTGTAAATGTTTTATATTGTCTTTCACAGGTAATTGCAAATTAAAATTAATTTATAAGAAAAATATTTTCTGAGTATTCTTCCTTAATAGAACTTTTTTCAGACCATTCTACTTTATCAGGACATCACCTGCTGATAAATACGTACAAAATTACTGCCATCCTTGCATCACAGTGCAGGATGAGTTGCTATAATACAAATATGACACGCTAAATATAAAGGTATTTAAACAGATAAAGAACATCCATTAAATGAGGATTTTTTTGAAATCAGACACTAGCTATTTACTAAAAAGAGAATGAAATCTGGGATGTGGCCCTGTCAGGGAGATTTCGCTATGCCCCGGGAAGAGGCAAAGGAGCCAGCGGCATCGCAGCCCATCTAAATTAGCGGGACGATGACAGAGGGAGGCCGAGCTGGGAGGCAGGCCGAGCTGCCCTGTGGAAGCTTTGCCAGAGGTGGAAACCTGGTGACTCTCTGGGCACCAGCAGCTCACGGGGGAGCAAGGGTCTTAATCAGCCTCTCCAGCTCACTCCTTGCGCGTGTGAAGAGGTTGCTGACAAGAAAAGGAGCAGGACCGTAAGAATTTAAGATAGGGCTCTGCCTACGCCTAGAGATGCGTGGATGCTTAGGGCATCCTCTGCATGCATTTTCCTGCTGAAGCGGATTCAAAATTCACCGCTCTAGTTCACCTACTGATTCAAAATATACACTAATTATTATGCAAAAATAAGTGATTTGCAAAAGGTGCAAGGGTGCAGAGCCCTGACATAGCACACTCCACACTGGAGTTAGAAATGCCTCCAAACGTCCAGGTTATCACTACACGTCTTTTATAAAGGAAGACAGACAGAAAGTTTATTTAATCAGATAACTGAGCAAAGAAAAGCTATTTAGTTATATTTACAATGTAAATTAGACATCTCTCTATCCTATTTGTTTTTCCACATAACTAAAATACCAGAAGTTTCACATTTTTCTCATACGACACTAAACTGCTTACATGCAGAAACTTGAAATTTTGATTTTTTTAAAATACATCCAATACACACTTCAAAATATGAGGAACTATCTTTCTTACCTAGACACGTGTCTTTCCTGACAGTGCTTTCACCGACAGTTTGACACTGCGTTTCTGAACCCCCCTTTCTGCTTTCTGCCAGAGCTGGTAGTTTCTCTTTTGAAAGAGAAGGCTCTTTGGGAGCTGAAGTCCACATTGTTTGACTTCTTCCTTGATTTACTCTTGAACAAGAGCCGAGATCTAAAAACTTAAAGTGTACTGGAGTTTTCTCAGCTATTTTACCCAAGGTTGAAAGATCAAAGGATGACCTTGCACTTAGGTTTACTAAATTTCCAGATGTTCTCATGGGTAACGAGCATGATTCTTTCAGGTGACCCTCAGCAAATTTACTTCCTGGAATTGTACTACTTAGTGGATCTTTTTTCTCTTTTAACGGTGCGTTATTTATTGAATTATCATCAATCTCCAAAGAATGTTCATTTTTGATGGACTCCGTGTGTGTATTAACGTTTTCACAGGGTATTAGATTATCTGTACCGCTTCTGTCTGTTGAGGTTTCCTTATGAATGATTATTTCAAGATTGTCAACATTTACTGGAGATGCATTTTCACCATTCAAAGCACATTTATTTGTAGCACTGCCCGTTTGCTCAGCACTGGCTTGTTCAGGTTGGCTGCTCTGCATGTCATTCACACTTAGTCCTCTATCTGCTTTTACAGATAAATTGGAAGGACCTTTAAGAGGCCTATTAGTGCTACGTTCTTCTTGGATGTCATCACCACTTGCAGTATCGCAATAAAGAGCGGGTAGATTTGCAGGAATGGCTGCTGGAAAACCAACACTCAGTAGAGCAGCATTTCTGCTTATTTTTGCGGCATTATCATTGCAATTTCTCTCTCTGATATCTAAATGTTTCTGTTTACACAGGAATTTATCCATACGGAAATCACTCAGACTTAACCTTTGTTTTTCTGCCTCCTTCGGTCTGTTTTCTACACAACTGTCACCGTCCAGCAAGCTACAGTCCTGGTATTCTGCCTGGCCATTTTCTTTGGTATAAGGTAAGATGCCAACATTTAATTCCTCAGCTTGTTGACTGCCTGCACTTCTCCCGGGCGCAGCGTTCTCCTCGGTGCCGAGAGCCCCTCCAGACTCTTTGCTGGGTGCTTCGGGCACAAGGGCACTCGTGGTGCCTTGTAGGGTACGTGGCTTTTTGTCTGCATTAACACAAGCCCGTTCGTCTGCAGCGCTGCCTAACTCCTGCTTGCCGGGGTTTGTCTCCCGACTTGGAGCCTTGTGGCCGACCCCTGCTGTGTCAATACCCCCTACAAACGCCTTTCCAGTCCCTGTGCGGAGCGGTGGGTCGGTGCTGGCCGGGAGCTGCTGTTCCGAGCCCGCTCCCTCCTCCGGCAGCGGCGCTCTGGGGATTGCTCCCGAATTCTCTGCTGCTCTGCGCTCAGCGACACGCGCTCCCCAGGCCTGTCCTCGGGGAATTAGGCCGATACCTGTGCCGAGGGTGATCTGGGAGGAAACCTCCCCTTGCTTTTCTTTGTGGGGGCTAGCAACATTATCTTCATCCCCGCAGCTGTTTTCAAGAACTCGTAAAACTGTTAAAGATAAGTGTGTAAACGTTTAAATTAAATGCAATATTTCTCAGTAACGTGCAAAACATTCATGAACTGTTCAAACATAAAGGACATTAACATTCATCATATTTTAGGTATGATAGTGAAAATATTTACCAAGAGGCATATTAGCCTAATTATTGAAAAACATCCTCATTATCAATGTAACACATTTAACAACTCACTATGTCTTCCTTTCCACAGAAAGTCCACGGCACTGGTGCGCTACTGCAAGTTTTTTTAATGGTTTGGAGGAATAACTCAAGCTTTTCACCGTCAGAAGGGGAAAGGGCCTCTTGAACTGGCACGGAGAAAAAGTACTGCAGGAGGCTAAGGGGTTCCAGCCCACAGACCAGTATTTCATGGCCCAAGGCAGCTCCTGGTAGCTCTAGCCTTTCCTCCTGAACCTCGTGCACTTTTCAGGTTAGTGCGACTGACACCGAGAATATTGCTATCATTAGTACAAGAATATTTAATTCTGGATTCAGGCCTTCTCTTGTTGTATAGTGTATCTGTAAAGCATTTTTACTTTTGTTAACAACACTACCAATCTCTATTGTCCACATAATAATATTACTTTGTTCTATCTGCTCTTCTTCCAAGTGGAATGGACAGTCCATCGCGTTTTCTATTCCAACTTCTTCTTTATACTCAGAAATACCATCTTTCCTTATGTGTTGCATACATTCCTTCTTTTTCTGAACAGCCTGTATTTCACTGTCGTTGGATTGCTCTTGAACACGCTGGCATAAGTAATAAAAAAAAGTTTGTGATTACATTCAACACTCATGTTTGTTTTCCTCCTCCCCCCCTTTTTTTTTTAAACAATTATGATGTAAACAAAAGACCATTATTTTGAAATGAATATGGTTAATATAAATACCATTAAAAACAGGCTAACCCTGGAAGAACAGAGAAGAAACTAGATCATGCTTTACTATAGCTCACAGAGGAGAAAAAAATAAACCCACAATGTTTGAGAGGAAGAAGCGTGTGATGTACATGTGCTGACTGGATCACTCCCTCTGCCAGCAGGCCAAATCAGTGACTTGTTCAATAATTACATAGGGGAAAAAAAAAGTCCATGCTAATTACACTCTAACACATGCTAATCACTTAGAGTTCATAGGCTTAGTTTTGCAGGCAAATAAGGCTTACGAGTTCTGCAGTCTGTCACCCAGTTTCTCATTCACTCCCTGTTGATTTTTGAACCTGAATTTGAGTCAAATTCAAGAGGAGCAAGATGTTAAGTTCCATAAAGCTCTGTGAAAACTCCAAGCTGGATGGTGGAAAAATATACTAATAAAACGCCACCAAAGGAGAAAAATAAATAAATAAATAAATAAATGTATATATATATCACTCGCCCTAAAGCAGGGCGACAGAAGTGGGTAGGTGGGAGGAAGCCAGGTAGCGCTGCGCTCATGAGACACGCAGCAAAGCTGAAGACCTGGAGTGACTGGAGGGGAAGGCTGCGATGGCAGAGGGAGTTACCAGCACTGTGTTTGGGCACACGATGTGCAGAACACCCAATAACCCCGTAAAACTGTGCCCGCTGCCCTTTCGTGGAGTTACGGAAGAGCTTACCCCATTTGCTGGTATGGGCTGAGGTGCTGAATGCATCTGAAACGGGATAAACGTTTTTAGAGAGAGAAATGTTATGTATATTTACTGGTTTTCAGAAAGCTGAATACATCTAGTTTCCATTAACTTCGAGTGCCTGTTTAGCACTTCTAAAAATAAGCTTCAAGATGTCTAAGTTAAAATCACTAAATATTAAACCGGGATTTTAAAACTTCTACTTTTTATATACTAAAATATACTAAAATTACTTTTCCCTCAATGGCATATTTGACGTTATTGAATTCAGAAACTTCTCAAAACCTTTCTCTGTGTACACAGAGAGATATAATAGATATATATTATATAAACTATGTTTTAATTACATCTATACTATAGGACACAAAATATTTTGTATTATAAATAAAATACATATAATATGAAATATGTTTTATATATTCACATGCATAATATAGATAGAACAATCATAAGAATTTCAGATTGTAGGTGGTGTAAAACTATATGCACATTTTGTACAACAGGTGCCACAGTTAAGATCTAAGATGCATATTAACAACACAATGTCTTTTTACCTTATATTAAACTAATTTACTACAAATATCAGGTGCAATATCACAAATCAGAGTAAGTGATATCTTCTCCTGCAGCTCCTGTAATTTCCAGGCAGTTTTCTACAGCAGACTTGCCTCAGCCTAACCTGCTTAGCTTTTGAAACCTCCTGACCATAAAACAAAGTGGTGTGGCAATTTGCCATAAGACAACGTAAGATACAAGTTTGGAAGATGTCTCAGACATTTTTTCGTGTCTATAAACACACACTTTAAACCTAACTGCTTTTGAACACGTACATTTATCAGAGTAAATGTGTACTGTTCATCACGAATGCCTTAATTCTACACCTAGACATGAGACATTTTGTATTTTATTTCCATTGAAGCAAACAGTGATTTAAGTTACACAATTCATATATACCTTGTGGAAGGCATACAGCTGAGTAGGTTGCATGATGAATGCGTGTGCCAAATCTAATTTCCACTGCAATATTAAGTATGCAGACATGCATGCATAGTCATGTGAATATATATATATACATAATAACAACCCCAACACCTGTATGTGTAGTTTGTTATATGTGTACATACATGTATATAGCATGACAAACCGTTTTCTTCACAAGTCTAAAAATTTATTATGGTTTGTTATTTCACTGGCATTTCATAGCCTGTTCTTTAAAATAATAATCTGATTTACCATCCTACTCTGTAAAGGTGTCTTCATAACACTGACAGCAAAATCATGCACAGGCAAAATTAATTTTCCCTTCTTCAAAGAAGAAATCATTATGAGAATGACTGTAATGAAAATATGAACTAAAGAAAAAGATATGAAATACTCAACCAAACAAGAGAATGAACTCCATACATAGGGAATGTTTTTAATCACTCTTCCTGCTGTTTCCGCATTATAACAAACTGGACTACAGTCCTGTTTAAGTAAGGGGTAGCTCATTAGCTGCAGTGCTAAACACTATTCTTTTTCTCCAGAGGAGCAGCTCTCCATGCTTAACCCTTTACTGATTCTGACACAGGTCTTGAACACAGAACCGCATGTGAATTTGCTTTGGCCTGCACAGCAAGTCAAATTATAGTTCAAACTGTACCACCTAACAGCTTTGTCTCCTACACTCATTAAATTCATTCATTTATCAAACTAAAACTGAAGACCTTTGGTAATCTTAATGTTGATAAAGTGAAAATTCTGATCTATCCTGTATTAGAGGTTGAAATTAGTTCTTCTGAGTAGAAGCTTCCACATTTCCAAGGAACTTGTATAGGTAAAGGGCCAGTTTCTCAGGTAGCATCTGTGCATAGCAACACTTATATATTCATGAAATGGATTTCGTAAACATATTTACTCACTATTACTTACTACTTCTTTATTATTAAGCTTATTAATGAGGCAATGAACATCTCAAGTTTTCATGTAATGAGCACCCATCAAGAAAGGGCAACCTGTGTACAGTAAGTTTCAATGGGATCTTGGATCATGGTTCACATCAGAAGTTATGAAAAAAGAGAAAAAAAGGGAGATTAATGGATACCAGAGCCAGATTATGAACTGTTATGTCTCTATGATGCTGCAGGATTATTTATTTATTTACTTTTACAAAAAGGGGAAAATGTTGCAGCTATTAAATACACTTACTTGCAGATTTTCTGCTTGCTCAGAACACTGATTTTCCTGAGGAGAATGACAATCTTCAAGAGGTCCAGAAACTCCTTTAAGGGAATTCAGCTCATTTTTCATAGCAGCTATCTCTTTTCTCATATTTTCCTCCTACAATAATTAAGGGTACACAGAGCACACTGATCTTTACTGCATGTTCAAACATGAAAGACAGTATTTTACAGTATCAACAGCTTAGCAAATTAAGGTGAACCCTCATGCTGAATAATAAAAATGAAGGTACAGATTCCAAAGTATACAGGATACAACAACTTTCAACCCTTTCTTTCAAGTCAGCAATTTTAACCACATTTTCATTATCTCATAGAGAATCCTTTTTACTAAGTGGTCTTTGATCACCTTTTACTTCAAGCAGTAGCTATCAAAGAAAGTAGGACTTGATTTGTACCTTGGTTCAATTCTTTTTTCAAAAGTGCTAATCAACCTATGATTACGGACGATTTGCTTGACACTACTTCTGTAAATAAACTCAAGTACCTTTTCGACAAATAGGCATCAGCTACATCTTAAGATTTAGTACAAAAAGGAAGATCAAGAAGGCAAGATGCAAGAATGGAAGGGTTATTTTACATAAATTTCTCCATTTAATTAGCAAATGTTATTTTCAGAGCAGCGTACATTAACATTATCCATGATGCTGCTATACTAGAAGAAATCAAGAAATACAATCTTTACTTAGCCAAAGTAGAAACATGGAGAAACAAAAAGTCATCTCCTAAAGCTTAGTTGAAAACATTGCTGAGAAATAAACAGCAAATTCCCTTGTCTATACACAAAACAATGGTGTAAGACTCTCACAGAAAACAAGGAGATGGAATTTGCTGTCCTCAGAGCAATGAGCATCAGAACAGCAGTTATCTGGTAGCCTTCAGGTTATAAGCCTATATATAACCACCTCCATAGTACCTGAACTCACGGAGTCTGAGAAGAGCAGGATTAACCGAACGATTCAACATAATTTCCACAAAGTGTTCCCCAAGCCTTCTACAACCTCAATACCTTTCTGGCAGTAGGTGCCAAATCAGTAGCAATAAAAGACAGACGACAGGTTATTAAACAAATGCTACTTAGAGTGTAGTTTTTATATCACACTTTTTTTTTTTTTTTTTTTAAACAGTGCAAGACACTTCCTGCCTTATTTTAAAAGAATATTTCACACATGTGCCTTTTTTTGCGGAGAATTTTTACAGCTATAGTATTTTGCCAAATCATTGTTTATACATATGAGAAGATGAATTCAAAAAGACAATATGGGTTACCATTTTTCCCTTAATTCCTTAATCCTTATCATAATTCCTTTAATTCCTTGAATACCATAGTCCCTTTTGAATGTTTCCTGACAAATGGAAACCTCTGTCTTCAGGCAACCCTCCAGTATCTCTACCTGATTCAATAAGAGTTTCTGTTTTTTCTGGGTATGGGTCTTCTGAAGGATCTTAGTTTTTCAACCACGTGGATGTATATCCAGTTTTTAATATTAGTCACTGAGTTTTTTTTTCCCCCCGCCGCCTTTCTCTCCCCCTAGTACAAGAGTGCCCTGTAAACGTTGGCACACTGCTAAATTCTGGAGTAAATTCAATAAGTGTAAACGGAAAAAATACATCAGCTTCTATTTCTAAGCAATGCAAGCATGCAATTCGGGAATATTTCTAAATGCTAAATTGAAGATAACATAACAAGATAATTCTTGATTCACAGAGTTGCAGGAAATAGTGTCCCTCAACAGCATGGAAGTCAAGAGCTTTACAAAATGTGCCTTTTAAAAATAAACACTTCTAGAAAAGTCTGTGTTACTGCAAAGGAAATTTATATTTTAAAAATAGTATTATTTCTACAGTATTTTTTTGGCTTTTAAGAATTGTCTGAAATGCTTGATGACCATTTTGAAACACTTTTAATACTCTAATATTTAATTTAATAAACCTACATCTTTCTTCCAAGTTCTTAGAGCCTTCTCATGCTCATTCTGAAGATTAAGGAACTTTTCTTCATTTTCCTTTGCCTTCTCCCTTTGCAGCTCATTATCTCTTTCAAGGGTCTGCAATAAAATTAATTATCCAAAAAATAATCAATACCACATTAATGAATTTTGATGTGTTTTATGTTGCTTGGACCTTTGCTTCTAACATGCTGAAAGTGCCATACAGATCAGTGATAATGTGCTATCTCAACAATAATTTTCATAAATTAACAGAAAGGTGCTTATAGTTTAGCTAACAGGAAACAGGGGGAGGTTATGAGAAAAGAAATGGCTATAAAAGGGTATAAAAACACTTGCCATTATTCAGTTTCACTGCATAAGTTTTAATGTGCTGAAAAAGTAATATAAAGTACAGAGATGAGAAATATGAATTGTAGCACAATATAGGCCCAGTGCACTTAAAGAAAAAACTACCATATGGACACAGAACATGGTTGGTTTGCTTATCAGTGTTTCTACCTTAATTTGCTTATTAACCTATCCGATAAACTGCATTAAGTGTAAATTGCAAAATATATTTATGTGAACATAAAGTACGTATTTACCTTCTTTACATCACTGAAACAGAATAAAAGGGCATTAAAAAACAAAACTATTCTAGTATTTTCTTTCATGATAGCAATTGTACTAAAACATTTTTTTTTGGTTAACCCTTTCAGCTTTACTGTCATACAGATAAGTTACAACTGAGTTATGTAAATCAACAGTTCTCACATCTCAGGTACTGCTGGCAATTTTATCCTATCATGTTTTTATAGCACACAACACAGAAGATAAAGGACTTACTGCATCAACTGACTACTAAACAGATGAGACAAACATACTTGATAATGTAAATATGACTTTAACGCTCACATGTATACGCATATTCATGTGTTCTCATATATGGAGCCCCTTTCATCCAGTTCTACAAGCCAGGAGCCCAAGGCCTTCTTCCTTCAATAAACTTGCTCTCATACCAAGGATTCTTTTACTTGTGGCCCAAATTCAGCCTCCTCTCAGGTGGCATGTAACAGTTATTTACAGCACAGCTCTTAGGATAACATGAGCAGCATATTAACGTGCAAAGCTAACACTGCAGAAAGAAAAACCCTCCGTGTTACCTAAAGCTTTCCTTGAAGAGCTTCTCTTCTAAGGCAAACCCTGGCTTTGCCTATTTACATGGAATCACCATCTGAAATGCCTGAATATTTAGAACCGCTCACAACTAACAGCCCTATCCTATTGAAACACCTCTGAAATAACAATAATTTCAAAATAACCTACTCAAAATATCTTCTTACAATCACAAACAAATGTAATTAGTACAGTATGGTGATCAGAAAAATGAAATCAATCCTATATCTGAAAGGGTTAGCTGTAACCCCTTTTTAAATCCTGAAGATCCACTGTGGGAATATCAACAGATAAAATATTTTTTTCCTATAAGCAAGAGCACCACGATCTTCATTATTGGTTTAGTATTATTGGTGTTGTTGCATTGCTGAAGCATGAAATTTGTGGAGAAAAAAAAGCATGTACTGCAAAACAAAGCCACATCTGTTCTAAATGTGTAAATAAAAATCAATCTAATATTTTTTAGATGTACCCATAAGAAATACTCTAGTTTTAGAGATCAAGACAACAACTATTCCTAATTTGGAGGAATACGGAGTCCAAGTACCCAGCTGTTAGAATACTGCCTGAAGGGAGAAGAGATGAGTCGGTACAAGGGCAGATGGTCCATTACTGGGTACAGAGACCGCTTCAGCAGTAGGAAGCAGAACTTGGCTAAGTCAGACTTATCACCACCTTCTTCGTTGAGGTCTCCGAGTTTTAAAGTCCTTCAGGTTTCCTACCAGTTGATGATATGGTTTATGCACAAAAATGTTGCCTTTCAAAATACATAATAAGAGTCTTCTTTTTTCCAACCTTTCAGACTGACAAAAAGTTGCGATAACTTGTGGTAACAAATGGCATCTGTTTCTCTTTTGGACAAATAGACTTTCACCAAGATGTGTCAGTAGTCTCTATGAAAAGTCTATCTAAATAGAAATAAATACCCACTTCCTATTTAACTTAAAGAAGAAAATGTTGGAGTTGATGATGGAGTTGAGAGGAGTTGATGAATAGAATAGAGCATATGTTAAAGCCAGTTGTATAGAGAAGGCAATACTCAAATTCCTTGTGTTCTCAAATATCGTGTCACACATTAAAGGATTACAACTTGCTTTTCTAAACTCCAAATCAGGACACTGATATTCTCATGCTAAGCATTTCTAGAGAAAATGAGAAGGGCTGGCTTGATCGTTCAGGAATGTCACCTTGCAAACTTAGGTGTCCAGTTACCTCAAACCCATAATAAGTTTTTTTTGTGTGTGTGTGCGCATATATTACGAGAAAGAGAAGCATTTCCACTAAACTCTGCAGTGACTTTTTGCCATTTTTCTATTTTTCAGAAGAAACTCTTTAGTAATGAGCAAGGTCCACAAATACAACCAGGAAGTAGGATGGAGCCCAGGAATTGTACAGGACCTTCAGACTCCACTCGTGATATTGAGACTCCAGTATCACTAAAAATGAAAGCATTAGCTCCAAAGTTGGCAGCAAGGTGGGAAGATCCTCCCCCAAAATATGTATTCAGACCCTATGTAGAAGTTCCATTTGCTGCTTTAAAAATGACACTGCAAAATAAGCAGCTAACTTGCTAATGTAACAGCCCAGTCTCAAACTGTCAGTCAAAAGAGCAACCACAAGAGGCAATAACTTTTTAATGACTACTGTATAAACATAAAAAGACATATTTTGACCCAACGAATCCTATTAGTATTATTTATATGTTTATTGATTTTTACCAAAAACACTTACAATATCTGGTCACATTCATATTTACAGGTGTGATCTCTTGGAAAAACATCATCTATCAGATCTCAAGTGCTTATATAAATATTATGAATCCTTTAATTCCTGCTCTCCAGGAAGAATGTCTTGGTTTTGAGAATGCACAGAATGCTCTTACAAATCTCAACTAAGGCTAAATCTTAGTTGATCTTAATTGCCACAGAGAAGACTAAGAAGGAATATTTACATCATCAAGCCTTAGAACTCAAACATCAAACTAGGAATTCAAGACTCCTTATATAGTCAGAGTTTTCAAAGGGTGAGTCACAGTCTCCTATTAGTTATCCATGTCCTCTAACACCAAATTCATCTAAAATAGTAGGGTCCACAAGAAATTACCTCTGAGGACTACATTGAAGCTTTAATGAATAAAAGTTTGTCTTGGGATTAGAAAAATTAGGAAATATGAATACCATCCCAGTGCCTGAGGTAAACAAGACCTAAATCAGAACAGGCTCTCAAGATGACAATTAGTATCACTGCAAATAAAAATTAATCATTGGCCTGCACAGGCTACAAAGCACAGATCTGTACTCAGTTCATATCTTAACAACAAGAAAATAAGCCCTGCTTTCCTTGAGCTCAGACATTTCTGTAGAGCCTACAAAGTTTTGCAGACAGAACTTGCAATTTTAGCCGGAGTTTCAAGGCATATCTAACTATACACTTATCTCACAGAGGAAATAATTTGCTTTTATTTACAATTATCAGTTTAGAGAAGAAAATGAACTTTTCCTTCCCACTCTAACAAAAAGTAGTGTGAATACTGTATGAATAGCAACTAATTCAGCTATTTCACTGTTTCTGCCAATGACCTAACATACAAGTAAGAAAGGTTACAAAAAGAACATGCTATATTGATAATCTCTTGCCCCTGGAAATGCTTAAATTGACCTTGGCTTCACATATGCTAATAGAGGAAAAATATAACCTTTTCCCATTAAGTTTGTTTTGTCCTGTTTAAATGTTAACCTTAATTGCTCAGTCAAAATACAAGAGCAGAAGATAAACTGTATAAACTTACACATAAGGCAAGCTTACATAGAGCAAAGTAAAAGGTTTATATGAACTGAATCTAGTTGCAGTTTAGCACAGAATTGTTTTCTTAAACAAAAGCATACACGCACATATGAAGTTAATTCTGAAACGGAGACTGTAGTTCCGAGGTTTGAGGTTAAATAAGGAAGGGCCTGGTTCCACAGTTACATGGATCAATAATATGCAGTAATTCAGAGTCCTACCAAGCGGTGAGAACCTGGACAGTGCATGGGACACCTGACTGAAGCATATATGACCTTAATCCTTCATGTACTGTGGGCTAATTTGACTGCTAGCATAATTTAGACTCTCATCTGTCCTAAACCCTTTCAGATTGCTGGAAAAGCAACTAGGAAATGTTGCCATTCCCCACGCTCTACGAGGAATACTTCCCATGCCCAAAAGACATGCTGGACTGGACAGCACAGCAAAAAAGGGCTTAAAAAACGCTCTTTTTTGAGCCACTCTGCTATAATAAAATTGAGAACAAGCTCCAGGCCATGAGAATCTGAAATGTTTTTCCAGCAATGAGAAATATAAACTACATGAAAATTATTTTAACAAAAATTATTTTAAAAAGAGATATAAAAAATTTATTCAGAACTAAGTACTTGAAAGCAACCACAAGCATATTTTGGTGTTACCCGCCAGAAATGGCTGATAAGAAATGGCAACCATGATTTACTTTTGGCCGAGAACTAGAAAAGGGAAACCATAGAGTGTGTTTCAAGGTTCATGTTGACAGTTAAGGAGCTGAGGGAGCAATGGAAGTGAGGTCAAAAGTTCTGAAAAGCGTACAGATGTCTTTAACAGCCCTACACTTAAGAATATGGAGCAAATAGTAGCAGTTTGTCTAATCAAGAAAAATCTGACCTGATAGTCTTCTTTCAGTGCCTTGAATTCATCTTCCATTCTAACATTTGTTTGTGTTATTCGCTGAAGCAACTCCTGCACATGTTGTAGAGAGCTGAGAATTTTCTTATTAATAAAAAGAAAAATATATTGAGTACATGATTTATGAAGTTTAAACATTAAATAATGTAATCTTTTAAACACATTTATTTTTTCAATACAACACAGATCTCAAGTATCAAATTTTCACCCATCTCCAAGACGAGATTTTTTTTTTTTAAAGACTCAAAGTGGATTATGCCTAACAATCTTACTGATTGAACTGATGTGACTAAACAGCTAGCTACTATATTGTAATTTTTAGAATAATAAGAGCTAAGAAAACTATCAAAAAATGAGTTAGTGTGTTTCACAGGAGGTACAGATTTAAAAATTCAAAAGATGTTGCCATTAATAAAACTTGTTATAGCTAGCTAAAAATGTGGTGGAGATTAAAGGTATTTTATATTAAGCAATATTAAAGAGCTATCTCAAGTCTAAGACATCAGGGAGAATCTAGTCAAGCTAGTCTCTATTCCCTACAGACCAGAGCAGCAGTTACTAAAGAAGAATCTGCACAGGAAAAGAATTGAGTTAGAAAAAAGAGCATTAAATGGGTTTAGTTGTTTCAGAATATATTGAGACACACACAAAAAATTATTTAAACAAATTACCTTCCTATACTTAAATACTTTTCAAAATCGTGTATTTTTGGTATTATCATTTATGCAGATACAGCCACCTAATTAAAATGAAATTATTATTTTTGGTATACTTTCATGGTGAGAGAAATAATGTTTGTCTATCATTTTTCTTCGAAGTCTCAAGTTTAGTTCAGTTTTACTGCTAAAAAAATGAAGCACAGAAATGTGAAATGACTTGCCCAGTGTCATCTGGCAAGTCAGCAGCACAATCAGTTATGTCCTTTGTGTCCAGTACAGTGTTCATCTAGCTAGACCAGATTTCTTCCCTACATACAATTAATTATAAATCGACTATCACAGTTAATATATTCAGCCTCAGTCCAACAGCTACTGAAGCTAAAAACTTAATCCAAATTAACTTGTTTTCTCCAAGAGCTAGGCTTAGAATGTTTGGATTTTTGTACAACAGATCTAAAAGTTAATGTCTACATTAGTCCATTCCTCAGATTTCTACCAGAACAGCTATGTAATAAGAAAATCATATGAAAGAAAACACACAAGCGTGGACAATGCCAGTCCTTTGCCCAGGCAATACATATGACAACACATGAACTAGGCAACAAGCATCTCTGCGGGAATGCTCTTAGCACAGACGGAGCTGTGGGAGGAGGGAAGATGACTGACCATGTAGCTCATTTTTTTTTTTCTAATGTTTAATGGCAAGTATTTTTCAAAAGCAAATTCAACACACGAACAGACTTAAGGACTGGAATAGTGCTGCTGCATTAGCCTTTAATGACTGCTCAGTGGGTACACATGCAAGCTGCTGCTCCTGTCCCTCCCTCAGAACAAGGATGATAACAGTTCCCTGCCACGTTTGATTTAATGACCTGCAGAATGAAAATTCTGCAATTTCCTTGCCATATGATTGATATGATTCCAGGTCTGCCCATTTTTAATACCCATAAACTGTTGGGTACCAGAATGCAGAACAGCAGGAACATTATGCAAATCTTATTGCTTATTTGTATGTAACAGATATGTGAACAATTATTTGCATGGATATGCCAAGGTTCCAACATCTGAATTCAAAGAAAAAAAAAGTTAAGACTTGTAATACAATGTTAAAAAATGTAGTTTGCTCTGCCAATTTACTTTTTCAAAACTGAGGAAAGATCCCATCTTTGTTATTAAATTGTTCCTGAAAAGTAAAAAAGTGATTTTTAACAGCTTAGAATGATCACTTGATAGTCTTATACGTAACACCCAGAATATAAATTCTCAAGCAATTTTAAATACCGAGCTATATTAACAACTCACCAGCTTTTCTTCTTTAATGTGAGCATTTTCTTCTTGAATTTTTTTACTAAACTCCATTTCCTTAAAAAAAATAAAGCATATGAAACAGTACAACAGACATTTAAAATTACTCCATATTTTCTTTAGTAATATTGTACTGGCAGGAGATTGTGCATCATCACCTGCAGATTGCTTAAAAATTTAAAGCATTTTTGGAAGTGTTTTCTTATCAATATTATACTTCTGTTCATAATATATTTACTGTCATTGAAGAGATAAACACTCTTGGAAATAATTTTATCATACAGTATATGCAACCAGGTGCACATATATGCAAGCACTAATGTGCACACATTACAAATCATTGCAGCAATGTTTTCTAAATGAGCAACAGAATATTACTCAAAAATTTAATTTCTATAAATACTAAAATACCATTCTGATTTTCTGTTGCAGTTCTTGAAACTCTTTTTCTTTGGCTGCAAGATTGATGTTTTCTTCTCCCACCCTGTACTGAGAAGTGACCTTGGACCTTATCAAGTCTGTAGTTACTTTCTTCAGTTCCTTAACACAGGAAACACATATAAATAGTTCATCCAGTATAGGCATTACAATTCAAAACAAAGACAAATCTTTTAAAGTATCCTGAGTCATGCCCTACTTTCAAACAACACATGGAAACACCAGAATAAATTAAACAGAGGAACCAAAATTCGTAAAAATGATTAGCTACCCTTTAAGCTGCCAAATGTGGTTACAAGTTTATTTTCAGCAGAAAAATATTGTGATAATTTTACCCCATTTGAAGTATTTCTGAACAAAATCATTACAATTTCTTTTTATTATTATTATGTAAAAATAAGAGAATCTATTTCAATATTTTATTTTCCTAGAAGTATATTAAAAGTGTGCAGTGAATTACATGGTAATT
Source organism: Crypturellus tataupa (assembly GCA_034781795.1). Taxonomy (NCBI): domain Eukaryota; kingdom Metazoa; phylum Chordata; class Aves; order Tinamiformes; family Tinamidae; genus Crypturellus; species Crypturellus tataupa. The sequence goes on along the minus strand of JAWLRI010000896.1, from coordinate 481,122 downwards.
CACATTGGTAAGAATAGTAACATATACAAGAGAAATAAAGTACCTATAAGAACTGTTGTGCATGTTCACGTGAATCAGGAGAGAAAAAAAAAAAAGGAAGAAAAGTGAGTATCTGGCAAAAACAGGAACTGGCTATAAATTTGGAGGATCTTTGCTTTCCCCAAAACATTAATTACTCAATCTCAGGAGAATGCTAAATTAATTTTATACTAGAGACTTGTACAACATGATTTTTCATTTAAAATATGCCTTTGATTTTCTAGTCTTTATAATCGCTCAAATATCCTGCTTCTTTTTGGTATCTGTTTTCTAACCAGTTTATTCCAAGATCCTAGCGCAGTGAATAAACAGCAAACGCTTTGATCTCATTAAATTACAACTTATAGTTCCTGGAGTCATAAATATTGTGCCCTTTTCTCCCTTACCCCTCCCATTCTGGTACAAGGTAGTCTGTTTAATATCGCTCTCTCCTTGAGCGCTCTGACGTTTACTCAGACAAATAGCAGAGGTTATGAATGCTGCTCACAGATAGCATCAAGAATTCTTCATGATGCCATAGTGGTGAACCAAGCATTCAGAATGGTAATAGTTTTATCTAACAACTAAGTTTGGTCTGTTTAACTTTTCTTCACAAAACTGGAATTCCACCTTATCACAGACCAATGGTTTAACTGTTCTGGACAAAATCATACAGCAGTACAGAAGAAAAAGGAAGATTATGTTGTAACCGAAATTCACAAATACAAAGTTACACAGCAAACACAAATAGAGATACTACTTCCAAATCAATCATTTTTACTAACATGATTTCTCAAATATTTTAGCCATAAATAAATCTCAAATTATCAAGCAGGAACTACGTGTAATCCCAGAGTCAATTAGACAACTCAAACAACATTTTAGATCTGTAGTATTTAATTATCTCACAGGGCTTTTTCCATCTTTGCAATAAGAAACATAATAGTTACCCTAATTTTACTATATTCCTCTAGTAAAAGAGATCAAGAGTGTTCCTACATTTAAGTGGAAGAAGGTGCAAGCAGTTTGACTTTGTGGAAGTGAAAAATGCACAGTGCCAATCCTCTACTGAGAGTTAGATCCATGATATGGAGTAGGCAGTTAATAAACTGTATGCTACAGTATGAGCAGGTGCAAGAGCCTCCTATAGATCTGATATTTTCCAAATCTCAGAGTTTAGTGCCATGCAGAAACATCTTACTACTAATTTTGTATCGTGCCCATCAGGTAGGAAAGATGCCTTCTTTCCTTGCGTACAGCAGGTGGACATGTATAATCCATCAGCTAGAAGTCCCAACCGTGGTGGTCTACTAAAGTTGTTGGAAGAAAAACAAACAGACAACAAAACGAACAAGAACCACCAAAACAGATCAAAAAGAGGAGGAAAGTTTTCTGAGGTAAGTGCTAGCTAGTTGTGAAAATGTTTTATAAATGTGTAAAAAACATTTTATAAAATATAGACTTTTCTTGCTTCTCAAGTCAATAAACTTTCAGCCCAAGTTTGTTTCTCTTCTGTCAGCTTCCTACCATTAATAAAGATCAGTGGTGGTACACAAAAACCTTACAAATTAAATGGAGTCTGGAAAATAATTTTATAACTTGGGAGGGAAATTCTAAAAAGCTAGCTAAGACTTTAGAGCTATTTGTTTGATGTCGATAGCAGCCAACACTCAGGAACACGCTTTAGAAATACTTCAAGCCAGCATATATCAAGAGCGTCACTGAGAGAAAATGCCCTATTCTTTTCCTTTTGCCAGTTGCTCTAAGCCAAAACTCACTTCCTTTCTAGTCAACTTTAGTTTTGATCAATATAAAAATTCTCCTTCCACTCTCCTTGTGGGCCACACAAATGTGTGTGCCGGCACAGAGTGGTAGTTTAGGGCTACAAACTGCTACCGAGGTAGGTTGATGTATCTGCTTCCCAAGACACTACCAGTGGTTTATGCAAACTCAAAAGAGAACCAAAACAACAACAAGACCTTTTTTTTTTCCCCTCATCCTGCTCTCTTGCTAGATTGGTGCAACTCTCAGCATAGTTTCTGGGCTTAATCAGCATATCAGGGCTTAATCAGCATAGCTGCTCTTTAAAGGTTTGTTTCATTGTGTCGTTTTCCTTGGCCGAGTTTCAAGCCAAGCATTTTATAGCGCATGAAAAAAAATCCTATCCTATCTAATATGTAAAAGCTCAAATCCTAAAATAAACCTTACTGAAAGTGATATTATGCCAGAGAGTCTGTTAAGCCAGGCTATCATAACGAGACTTGTAAGGAGGCCACGTCAAGAACAAACCACATCCTCTTTCTGTAATATTTCTTTCCGCAAATCCCTAAAGACAAATCCTGCAAAGAATAGACCCCTGTTTAACCCAGGTCCTACTGCCATGCACTCTGAATACCCCCATCACATACTTGTAATTTCATCAAGTTTGGAGATTGGCTTACTTTCACCCATAAATGCTAAATTGCACTCACTAACTTCATATTCCCATTAAGAAGGTGTGAAATCACCCAAAGTAATGGCTGTGATAAGAGCTTGACAACCAAAGATTTTAGTACCGAGGACAGTCATTCCTACTCTAATTTTGATACCGATATCTACAGAAAGAAGAAGAGTTTGCACCTCCAAGTTGCTAGATCTAGTAGAGGTCAGCCTGGTCTCCAAGATCAAAGACATAACCTGCTTTGCAAGTTACCCCAACACATGCTGCAGATGCAGGAACTTCTTTGAGCTTTATAAAGAGCAAAAATAACCTGATAATCTCACTTTCAACCTCTTCTAAATATCAGTTTTCCAATTGCTTTGCATCTCTTATAGGTTCCCTTAGCTCTACAACGGATACACTCCCTAACACGAGAGTGGCAGGAGCCTTGAGATGATTTTTGTAACAGTTGGATTAAGTACAGGACAATCATAAGGATATTAAACTAGCTCTGAGCATTTCTTAGTGGATGTTGCTGGAAAAAACGGACTATTATTCCTACTGCATTGTTTATATTTAACTGTTTTCACAGAAATCCTGCAGTTAGAGGAAAAATGTCAATATTATATACAATTTTATTTATAACACAATGCTTACAAATAAACAAGCCCCACTTTTTGCAGAACAAGGCATTCCCACTGTCAGGTTCTGCAGCACTACGCGAATGCCAAAAGGTTAAGGAAGTAAATCCCGGTTCAGTTTTCTGCACACATTCGTAACAAGACAGACAAATACTAACCATCCAGTAAGAAATTCACACAGCCAAGATAAAGGCATTTCCTGGCGAACAGAGGAAGTCGGATTAAGTTTCAGCTGGCCCCCTCTTCTGCTTATCTAACAGTACGTTATTGAAAATTTATCACCCACTACCTTACAAATCAATATTATAGCTGAAAAAATGGATCAAGCACTGTGCTTGATTATGGAATACAAAAATTGTTATGGGTTTATCTTGCCCATATTTATTACACTCAAATTTAATCATGAAAATGATTCTTAAACATTTTTCTTTTCCTATCTTGCTAGTTATTTCCCCTCAGAAAACTCTAAGACTCGGTTTCTTTAACCACAATCATCAGATTTATGGTGATACTTAAACATCTCAAATTATTGAATTTGTATATTCAAAATGTATCTCAGTAAAGATATTCTGTATTTTAGAAGATTATCACTTCTAGTCACATGCATATTAGAATTTCTTAAAAACAAAAAAAAAGAAAAAAAAGAAAAAAATAGAAAGCTGTAGAGGTATATAAGAATTTCTAGGTTCCAGAAAGTCTTTAGAGCTACCAGTGTTTGATAGGTGTTATCTGACACATTGCACATGAAAAGGGAGCATAAGACAATTTTAGTCATTCATTTTATTAGGAAAAACAGTTCCTCTGCATGGACAATTTGTATTAATACTACACTAACTGGTAGAAGTTCCAGAAAAGCCCATCTACACATTTAGAAATGCATGCTGTACTTACTTCCTTCAGATTAATTATTTCTGTCTCTTGTTTTTTATTCTCTGATGTTAATTTCTTATTGAGTTGTATTGCTTCCTGTACTTTAAATAAAAATTAAAAAGTCAACATATGCTTTCACCTTTGAATGAATATTTACAACTGCAATGTATTTATATAATACAATTTAACATCTTCATACAGATGCAAATAAAAATTTGGATTGAAAACATGTCTTAACTACTCTGTGTTCTGTGACACTGTGTGACTACATAGCTATCAGATAGTGATAGATCCCCTACACTATCTCATATTTTGTTTTAAATTATTCCCAAAGGAAGACAGAAATAAAAGACCTATTCCCTTTGAGCAGGAAAGGGAGTTTTGTATTGACTTTATTCTGAAGTTTTATAGTACAAACCTGAAGATATCTGCTAGTTATCATATTTCTCTAAGGACCTTTATAATGACAGTATGTTCTGGGGGAAAAGAAAAAAGAAACCCACTCCACAACCCACCCTTTTGCTGATAAATATACATAGAAGCATGCCAAAAAATTTACTTCAAATAGTATGAATATTGAGAGTAAATGTTTTTTTTCCATGAAATTTCAAATAGAATTTTCCATATTAGATCCATGTTGGACATAGTTTTTCTATAATAAACAAAAAATAATGCACAACGTTTTCTCTTCATTTTTTCCCCTAACATTTTGAACATTATTTCAAAAAATTTGAATACAAGAAATAACTCAGGGTACCTAAATACCTATTTATACCAATTTTTCAAAACTAGAAAGAGCTAGATGATTTTGGGCAGAAAAAGAAATTCTGAACTTCATTATTTGAACCTCTTCTTCCTTTCTTTAAAAATAATATAACCTATATGGACATATCCTATAGGCATAGAAAACAATAAACAGAAGTCCACATTTCACATATGCACTGGTAGGCACAAAAATATATAAGTTCTGTAAAGCAGATTTTGCTCTCAAATTTTTGAGTGCAAAGTTACTTTTTTAAGTGAGACTTTTATTATATGATGCATTAGCTTTACAGATTAAAACACGTGCACATATGTATATAATTATATAAAGTGAAGATCAAAGTATGTGGAATCATTTCTGTATGTTAGTAGATTTTCCCATAATTTTATTAAGTTATAACACATGAAAGGGGATAAGGTACAGATTTTTAATGCCCAAATACTTCATTTAATTGGAAGGTAGGTAACAATGGTAACTGAATCAAATTATTCATAGAGTTTTCTTTACTGAGCTTTTTTTTTTTTTTTTTTTTTTTTTAAGATGTTCT
>JAWLRI010000896.1:436465-447524 GCA_034781795.1 Crypturellus tataupa | reverse complement strand
CGCCTTCCCGCCAATTCCAACGGTCGGCGCCAACCGCCGCCGCCCCGGCCGGCGGGCGGCCGCGCAGCCCCTGGGCACGCGGCAGGGCCGTCCGTGTCCCTCCGCTTCCCTCCGAGCGCCTTTAAAGCAGAAACATCCCAATATCTGGTCATCTCAAGCCGCTCGCAGAAAGCGCGGGAACGCAGCTGACGCGGCCGGAGAGTCTCACCGCTGCCCTCTAGCGAAACTACGCTCGGAGTCGCGTTTAAGGTAAGCTGCATCTCCAAGGAGAGGATCTCAAGTTTTTGAAGGTGTATGTGATGCTTTTGGCCTCGTTTCCTTACACGGATCCACTTCCCTGTAATTCCCAAACGGTTTTATTTTCCAAGAACTTCCACTCGACACTAAAATTACTAATTTGATCAGTGATACTTATATAAATCAATCCCTTGTGCGATATTTCATCCTAAGTTAGTCATTGGAGCTTTAAAACCATCTTCTTAGGATGATTCTGTACATTTTTCTAAGTCTTTAACTGCGGGTGTCACGCATTGCCACAGCATTGTCCTGCGTGAACTGCCCAGATGGAGCGTTTTCCCCCAACCCCTCGTGTTTTAGTCTCTGCTTCTCCCCACATTCATGGCACACTGACTCATCTCGCCCTGCAGTGAGTACTTCTTCCTCCCACATCCAAAGGCTCTTTCCTCATCGCTCCAAATCCCTCAGTTTTATCTATAGTCAATGCCTCCTCCTTGCCATCTCCTCCATATTACCCACATGAGCTTTTTTTTCTATTTTTTCTCTATTTTTTTTTTCCATTTCAGCTCATTTAAACCATAGCAATACTATTCTGACTGGTCAAAACGCACATCAAACAAAGGAGAAAGCCCTTCCACTTGTGGGAGATGCACGGTCCAACTCTGAACACACATAACAAAGGAAATACTTCATGTCAAATGATATCCAAATCGCCCAAATTGAGACAGTTCTTTTTTTAAATATGATACTTGTGCTTGGCATGAAAGCAGCAGGCAGAATTAAAATGATTAGGACTCTATTCTCCTTACTCAGCCCAGATAATTTTTCACCTCCAACATTTTCTTGGAAAGTCTGTTTTGTCCACACAAGGCCACAGAGGAGTTTTCTTAGAAAGGCCGATTCTAATAATATTTGAAGTGTGCAGTTACACAAACCGTCCTGACCACGCTCCGTTCTTCCCCTTTTAAATGATTTTGGCACTGCCAGCTACAGCCACTGCGGGAAACAGGGGCCACCCGACCTTATCCTATCCAACCTGTTACCAAGCTCGTGCTCATCAACTTCACCATTGCCAGTTCTTAAACCCAAGGGCTAGAGCGCTACTGCTTAACTACTGCAAATGGCTCTTTACAGAAATATTACAGAAAAAATATCCTCAGATCCTACATATAAGTCTTAAACTAGGGGAGCAGTAGGTCCCCATTGCTGGATTTCTAATGGGAATATAGAATTGGATATACTATCTGCTCATAAAAAAACCTGGCAGTGGATTTTCACTTTTCACTGCAATTGGCCTTTTATTCACACAGACACTTAGTTGGACGTCCACTTCCCAAGTCTTACGCATCCAGAACTCGATCCTGCTCCCACTAAACATAATGGCCAAACTCCCGCTGACTTCAAGATAAAAGGAGCCAGATAATACAACAGGTATTGCATGTTAAGCACAGCGTGATTACTTAAAGATCTGATAATACAAAATTCCTTGCCTAACTTTGCTTTTGTTTCATAAAGTGGAAAGAGAATAGTGAAAAAGTAGTATCCATTTTTAAAGGCACTCTAGAAAGAGTCACTAAAACACATTCAACACAATTTCATGAAGAGCAGCTTCCAAACTGTATGTTCCTACTTATTACTTACATAGTAACAATCACGTCAGTTTATCACTCCACAAAACTTAACATTTGTTTTTGTAATTCTCCTCCTACTACTAACCATAATACCTCTGCTGCAAGTTCACCACAACTTTTGCTTTAGGATTTTTGCTATTACTTCTATCTTGCTCAGTTAACCAGCAACGTAAACCACACATCAGAAATACAACAGATGAACCCGTAGTGCTATATGTGCAGTATTAACCACCAAACACCCTTCCGTAAGGAGCCCCTCCAGCCGGGCACACGGGTGCAGCTTTAGGAACACTCACATCTCGCAGCCCAACGTGCTCTTCACCACCGCCAGTTGCTGGACCAGGGCCCTCTCCACATTTTGGGACACTTATTTGTGCACACACCGCAAGCACAATTTTGTCACATCAGCTGCTGTCACTGAGGTCATATTTCCAAGAGGGGACCATGCGGATCACCCCAGAGGTGCACTTCAAAGAAGAAAATAAAATAAATCAGAATGGAAACAGGATGAGTATCATGAAAAGATTCAGGAACTTATTTATTAAGGATGTACACTTAATGTGGAATATGAGCTGAAGTCATCCAACAACTGGCTATTAGGTTCCCCTATTTTTGGTTGATCCATCCTGAAAACTTAGAGGTGCAAAAAGAAATGCCATAATTAGCACAGAAAAACAGTAAGTTAAGTGCCTGGAAAATGGGAATGGAGCTGACATAGGATCTGTTTTAATTTACTTTGCTCTCTCTGCAAAAATTCAAGTGTATAAAACTGATTTTGAATCACGTGCTTGTCTTTCACTTAGATTATCTTCCACAACAGTTGACCTTCCATGAAACCACTGTTTCTATAAATTCTACAGCTCAAGCATCTTTCAATAAAATTCATAGCAACAGCCACGTGCATTTAATGTTACACATAAATCAAGTTATATGGAAAAATAGCAGTCACCGCGGAATGAGTTGCTCTCTCTTTGCCAAGTAAATCATAAGATTTTTAGGAAAAACTAAAATATTCATTTGAAACATAATAATACCTAGAAATGCAATATTTTCCAAAGCCCGATTCAATAAGCATTCTTCCGCGATGCTTTTGAAATAGGTAATCTAGATCTATTAGACTGGGGTTATAATTTGGATTGTCACCAGTACCGTGAGATTTATTCCTATTCAGGCCACAGTTGGCAGCTAGAAACTCCGTAGAGCAGAGGGCTGCCCTTTCCCCTGCCGTTTAGAGACAGCGCTGCAAACGAACCCCAGATCAGAACATACTGGCTGTGACAGATGTCAGAGATCAAGACGCTTTTCAGTACAGAACTCTGATCTCTAAAATAACATTTCTTAGTCTAATCACATTAACACAGAAAACAAATGTGCATGGTTTTCCTATAGTATTTGAGACTAAGTTTTCTTATAAAAATATTTTCAATATAAAATAAAAATCAATTTAAAACACATTGCTACATAAAATATTTCAGATTAAGAGTCTGTATAAGATTGTCAGGCGAGTAATATGACATTCAGCAGGGAGGGTTTGAATCTATCTCAAATCATATTGCTAGGGAAGAAATATTTGCTGTTACACCTGTATACATATTTTAAGTCCCTTCTGTGAAAACTTACCTTACTACTTTGAGAGAATTTGAACACAGAATACTGAAATTAAAAATATTTACCTCGTCACTTTATGTTATTTTAAAGCATGGAATCACATATATAAAATAGAACTAATACTTTCCATTTCTATTACTGCCAACCAAGAGTATTGGGGAAAAGATGGTTGAAGTAAATAGTAAAACAGTACAAAATAACTTAGGTAGCCATGTTCTGTGACAAAAACCATAACTTATGTTATTTGTGTATTTTTACTGGGGTTAACAACACAAAAAAGGTGGTGAAGGGAAGAATATTTAGTGCATGCAACTTCAGTGGTAGTGCCAGAACTCCACAGAATGAGATTCAGACAGTCTAACTTTCAATTAGATGAATATGAAGATTCAGGATTTATAGTAAATTGTAAATTCAACCACCATCTCACCAGCTATGTTAAATAACTACACAGCTGTTCCTCTTGCTGGTCTAACAAATTCAGCCTGAAAGGAAAATTTCAGTAATAAGATAAGAACAGCCAAATATGCTGCATTTTTTCATATAAAGTATTTAATAATTATTCCACTTTCTTCGCATTTCGTTCTGATGGTTATACTGAGATGTAATGCTACGTACTGATGACTTCATATTCTTGGTATGAAAACAGCAGCAAATAAGCTGGACTACAGCCTGTAATATGTTCTGCAAAGGATTTGGTGAAGGCATGTGAGAAAAAATGAACTCCATCTTCCTACTCTGTGTTTACAAAGTTATATTTGATTGTACCGTTCATAATCATTTTTATATAAAATTTGTAATGTGATTAAGAACAGTACATCTGTGAGCAATACTCCAAAAGGGCTAAGGCAAGTGACCTGCTCTTTAGCCTTGCATACACAGACATAAAGCTCTTAGCACCACAAAGAACATCTGCCCATACATACTCCTGATCTGTTCTTCCAAATTATTCATTATAGGAATTAGACTGCTGCTTCTTAGAGCAACATCAATCTTTTTTGTGGTGGTTTTCAGCTTAGTAAGCTGGGTTTACAAGAAACTTAATTATGGAAGAAAATACTAAAATACTTATACTGAAATGCAGCAAAGAATCTACTAAATACATTAAAAGAAATAACCCCTCAGATTCATAATGTGAAATAAGTAGTGCACCTGATACAAAATACTAAAACAAACAGAAACAAGCAGGGCTACTGTCCTGAAACACATTGCTTTTCTCACAGAGTTCCCCTAGCAGAATGGACAGTTGCTACCAATGGCAATATACAACTAGTGAGCCATGATGTCGCACATAACATGGAAGCAAAGGAAAAAAGAAAAAGAAAATGAAAAAAGCTCATTTGAGAGTTCAGATATTTACCTTTGAAGAACACCATCCCTTCCTCCTGTTTGTAAAAGAGGGAAGACAAGCGGGGAAGGAATTATTTGTTAGACTCTATTCAAAAAAAAAAATCTCTCTGTAACAGCTAATAGAAACTCAATTCTCCAACCTTTTGCAGAATAGTTCCCAAACAAGAAATCAGTTAAACATACAGCTACATTTTAGCTCTTTGTGATCAGCAACACCCTTTGCAAGTGCTTTGCTGAATCATCAAGATTCAACCCCTATAAGATCTACTGCAAGTAACAAGTTCCCACACCCTATTCTGAGATTTTCCCAGTTTGCACCTGAACTGCCTTCCTCAAAAGAACATTTACCCAGTATTGTAGTTCTTCCTTTCATTAAGGATGCAAATTGCAAAAAGTAGTATCAGGAACAAAACAACTTTAAAAAAAAAAAATATATATATATATTTGTGTCACATTGAAAAGAACAATTTCTTCACGATGATAAAAATAAAATACTAGAAAGGCAAATAAAAGTAGTTAAAACTTCTTAAAAATATTAAGAAACATTTTTTTTTTGCTAATGAAAAGCCAAAACTAGCAAGTTTCATCAAGTAACAACATCAAGACTAGCACATATTGACATCTAAAACAACCAAAGAGACTTTAGTCACTTTTAAATTTTATTTTTCACAGCTGTATTATACAAAATAACCTGCTGTAAGAGATAGGGAGGGAGGATAAAAATCAGCGACACTTTGGCTGACTGGATTTGTTACATTAATTTCCTAATATGTGAAGGAGTGGATTATCCCTCTAACAGCAATGGGAAATTAGTTTCTTTATTTCTTCATTAAGACTGTGGGAGGGAAATTAATTTTCCACTCTAGTTTTCAAATTAATTGAATATATCTTTATTAAAGTGATAAATATATACACACATACTTTTTGGTTGAAAGAATTCTCTAAATTAAATCCTAAATAGACATTTTCAAAGCAGTTTGGTAGCATATGTTTATTGTTTCATTTTCTGATGTTAAATAAAGTGAATTTCTTTCATATTTTTAAATCCAGTAAATTCTATACTATTTAGAATAAAAATCTGAAAACTTCCTCTCCCACCCAGTCTCATTTCTGTCATATTGCTTGACTAGTGTATTGTTTGGGTCTCATTTCTTCATACTCTGACCGTGTTAGTTTGCATCTATATTCTTACAGCATTTAACGTGCACTAAAGCATTCATGGCTTCATATAAACAAATAAATGCTTCAAAAAATGTTCTTTTAATTGCTCTAACAGAATACAGCATTTCTTGCAAGTATCATCCAGGTAAAATTAGTTTTAAAGAGCAAGAAAAATACTTTGTGGTGCCTGGATGTCTCCAACTCCATGCTGGCATTCAGACCAATTGAAAAGCATCTCAAAGTCAACTTATTCCCTGCGTGCTCAACGCTTTTCCATCTGCTGATATTGTAAACGTATTCCTTATGTAAAACGTATTTCCAGTATTGAAACGTTATATTTTTAAACACACTAAGACAGCCACTATATGTGAGCCTACTCCAAAGGAATTTTATTTTCTGTATAAAACTATAACTTTATTTAACATCGTTCATATTTAAAATGAAAAATAAGTCGGATATTTTTCTGAAGAATCTGTGCATTTAGATACTGGAATAAACTACCAATGGCTATAACAAATCTTTCGTCTCTCTGTAGCTTCAGATACTTCAGATGCTTTGGCCTTAGCCAAAGCCCTGGGCTACATAAAAAATTCAATTTTAGTAAATAAAAAAAAAAAAAAAAAAATGCAGGTACTTTTGGACTTTCAAATCCCTCAGGCCCTTTTGGCCCAGAGGCTAAGATGACTTTCTGGAAAATACATAACAGAGCCTCCTACAAATTAATTTTCTCAAGCGCTAATCAGATGTGTTAAACAGAGAACATAATTCCTCACCACTCATGCAATGAAGATTTAAAGTCCATGCTGTTTTATTGAGCCTCTGCCTCCCTGCACAAACGCACATTCAAAGTTTTATCAACAAAGGCAAAAGTTACCTTAGTTTCATCTTTTATATTAAAAAAAGTCATTTCACATCACAATTTCTACCATCTTCATAATAAATTAAATATATATATATATACACAGAAGCAACTCTGTCTGAAAACCAGCTTGCAAGTTGAAATTTCTTCTTAACAATTTTAGATACTCCCTCCTACCATAGCTAAAAATGGCACATAGAGAGGGACACAACACACTATTATGTACAATCCAGCTTTCAAGTCATAACCAGCTATTAAAAAGATGAGAAAATAGACAAGCATCCATCAAAAGAAAACATGAAAAAAATACATCAAAATAATGTATATCTCTAATTGTCTCTATAATTATCTCTAATTATAATGTTTGGATAGCAGGAATCAAACATGCAGAAGCAGCAAGATCAGCAATAACAAAACCCCAACGAGGCTTCAGGGACTGGGCAAACAGCAGTTTAAACTGGGTAACAGCAAACAGAAAAATAAATTTCTTGAGATAAGAGAAGATGATTCTAAGAAAAAAAAATAGCAATGCAAAAAGCAATACACAAAGAACAAAAAACTGTTCTCAGACCTAAGCAATTAGTGGAGAAAGTTTTACGCCATATCCCAATATTTAATGATTTGTCTCAAATAGTGAGAAATACCTGGTTTACAATACATTAAAGTCTAGAATATAAAACCAAGTAAAGGACTGCACCTCAAAATACTCTTAATTAAGTTTCCAGATACATTACAAGATAAAAGTTACCCTTTATTTCTCATTTTTTACCTTTTGTTTCCATTCAGCTAAAGAGGTATTTAAAAAATAGTTTCACTTACTGAAAAGGAAACAAACCAGGAAAATCTACATTTTTCACCAACTGTAAAATTACAAGAATCTGTGATTCCAAATATCACAACACTTAAATCGTTCTTCAAGAGAGATTCACTAATTTATACTAGTTACATATGTTAAAGTTTCTGCTTAATTGAATAGCTAAGCTATTAGACCGTACATAAATACTACTGCTGGGGGTATAGCTACTTTCAACAGCTACACAGACCGGCAAAATATTGCTGTTGAAGAAAAATATATCCACTAAAGCTGGGGACAAATTACCTTTACAATTCTTGAAAAACAGCAACTTTAAGAAGACTAGCCTAAATGATTACTTAGAGCTTACTTACATTTTTCAGCATAAAAGTTTTACTTACTTACACGGCAAAAATATTTTCCATTCATTGTGAGAAATCAAAAAATACAAAGACATTCCTTGGATAAACACCAAAGAAAAACCTTCTCTCCCCATAGACAGAGATATAAACTTGTGAAAACCCGCCAGTCACCTTCTTTTCATGGGCTCTGCCCCCAGTACATGTTAATTGAACTCAGGTGAACACTTATAACGAGATTATTCCCCTCAGATGAAACACTATAAGTAAACAAGTTAACAATGGAGAAAAAATACAGCTGATCTCCTTAATAATTAATAGAAAGTCCTTGATTAGCTAGTTTAGAGCTTCTCTCTTTACTAGTCATTTGAAAATTCTTTTCTATTTGGTTGGTCAGATAAATAACATCTTAATTACAGATAAGCAGAGTATAGGAAGTAATAAGCAAAGTATATATTGAGCAAAGGCTAGCTCTAAAAATTGCATTCTCACAGCATGATTCAATATACTTGTTTAATCCCTTTCAATAGAATAGTTCTTTTCTTTGGAAATTGCTGGCAAGAAAATTGCAAAATGCAGAAAGAAAGAAAGAAGCAGAACAAGTTCTTCACTTGTTTTGATAACTTGATTTGTAGCTTCAATGAGTCCACCCAACATCTTAGCTATGACATTAACCGTAATTTGCAAAGATAAAGTGTGAGGTGTAATAATGCATGGAGAAGTTAAAAACCAGCAAACAAACAAAAAACACCAAAAATCTCTCCTCTTAGGAACAAAATCTGTGATCCAGAAGGGGTTAAAACAGCAGAGAATGGAACCTCGTTCAACGGTGTAATTTTTATGAAAATTTCAAGTTTGAAGGCTATTAGCAATGATGGTGACTCTTTAAATTGCCTCATATTTATGGAGCAGAGCAAAAGCCCAGTAATGTTCTCAATATATTAACAAAATTACCTTTAGTGAAAAAGTATCAAGCTACAGCACATTCAGACAGAAGTTAACAAACATGAAGCCTTCAAATATAATTTTGTGTAAAGAACAAATTTATACCCTATGATTCGGGAAATGAAATACAGCAGGACAGGGAGCCAGACGCACGTGGTTTCAAAGCCACTAGAGGGGGGCATTCTTGGTCGTACAATCACGTACTTTCCACTACTGAAATACAAGAAACAGTTCTATCCACAATTTGCCATCTCATACCAGCTGACAAAGATTCCACAACAAACTGAAAAACACTTAGAAGAAATTTAGTAACCCAAAGGTTATGGTAGGATATATTTGTATATTTGTATATTATTTTGTATCAGTCAGAAGAAAATCCTTGCTAGCACAAAGTCTCAATAGGACCCTGTATAAAGAGAATTACATACATTTCTGACCCAAGGTTCCCCTAATCATAAATCGGTATTTTATCCTTTTGCTACATGATAAATCACTGCTGTTCAATTGCACAAACATCACAGACTGATATCACCCTCCTCTTGTGAGAAGCTATGCAGGTCTGACTCAAATCTTTAGCAATAGTCTAACCACATTATCATTGGAAGGACAGAGGGTAAAAAACACAGGTGCATAAACATACTAGGGATGGCAACCACAACAGAGGCTGCCTCCTTTATAAAACAGAGGCAATAACAACAAAACCCATGCACTCCCGTCCTAGCCTTACATCCCACAAAATAAAACAACTTCACTTTCTTTTTCCCGTAGACACTTACTGCACAGCCATGCTCAGTGCGCACCGGGAGCGTCTCCTCCGATGCCGGTGCAGCTGGGTCCAGAGGTCGCTCTTGCCTCGAGCGCAGCGGGATCCATCACCTCGGAGCTGTGTAAGACACGCTGAGATCATTTTCTGTCTTCCTCTCTCGCTGGCTTGCTTTTCCCTACGTAAGTAACTCCATGCCTCGCACAAAGTTACAATGAACATCCTATACTGTCCTCTTGCTGTACGGTATCGTGGTGTTAATTCTGCCCTGCTGTAACTACCCACACACAATTGTATTACAAACCTTTGTGTTGAGATCCCAACCAGCCACAAAGCACGAGAGCCACCACAGCCCATAAATTACATTTGAATCATGCAGCCCTTAACAGCAGGGTGTTGGTGCCACAAAGCAAATATTTAACCACAGTCATTCCTCCAAACAGTTCTCCTGTTTCATACACCGAGAGCTCTTCCTTTCCTGTTGGGGCTATCTGATAACTTCCACGGGCATCACCCACGCTTGCCTCCGTCTGTATATGCAAACCACTCCACCGCTTGGATGAATAACACAATCCGGAGTCATCGCGGGAGATACTGCTAGCTAGACTTCCTCCTAGACGTGTCTTGGAAGCGTTTTGGTGTGCAGCCTTTAGTACGCTCCCCAAATACTCCACAGTACTTAACAAAGAGTTCTGGGCGCAGTAAACTTGAGCACTTTCCTAATGTTTCTCCTCCAAAGGCTTTCCAGGTGCCCCTTGCCTTCTCTTCATCGCAGGGCCTGCGAGGCAGTCCCCTCGGGAGTCCCAGCCTTCCTCTTAGCGGCTCCTTGCTCCTCGGAGAGGCCTCAAGGGCCCCGGGTTGCCCTGCTCGGCCTCCGCCTGGGCGCCCAGCCATGCCCTGGCCCTGTGGAGCCGGTGCAGCCAGAACCTCCTCGCGCACTCCCGGCAAACACGTCTGTCACTGCGTACACCCGAGCTGGGCTTTGCTGATGCGTTATTTTTGCACGCGTGCAAACCCAAAGCCTGACCTGGGTCCCTTGGGGCCTGGCTGTGGACGCCCCGTGGGTCTGCCCCAGAGGAGGGGTTACCTGCGGGCAAGCAGCTCGGCACGAACCTGCCCCTCGGGCGCGCCTTGTGCCCGAGGGGAGTGAGCGAGCTAGGAGCTTTCCAGAGTCTTAATTCACCCGCTGTGAAAAGGCGGTTTGGGCGTGCGGAGCGCCCGGGGGTCACTGCGGTTTTCCCTGCGGCTCTCCAGCGGGCAGGGCGACCCCAAACGTCGGCTACGCCGCGCCGGCAGCGGCGCCCGCCCTTCAGCCACCTGTGGAGGGAGGCCCCGAGCGCGGCACGGCCCCGGGCA
>JAWLRI010000896.1:423934-436365 GCA_034781795.1 Crypturellus tataupa | reverse complement strand
CGGGCTGGCGCTGCGGCTGGCAGGCAGCGTCCGGCCGGAGTGTGGCGTGCAGCCGAGCCCGTCCTCCCCGGGCGGGAGCCGGCCGCGAACCTGGGCTAACCGGCTGGACGCCGCCGCCGAAGCCGTTCCCACGAGAGGTTACTGCCTCTGCGAGAAGGGCCCCGGTGAGCTCTCGTGCGGGTGTTGTGCAAGGAGCACTTAGAAGACGTGCTGGACCAGTCTGGATGGGGGGTTCTCTTCCTGGGAACTATTAAGCTAACTCGCATGTAGGTGCCTGTGCTGGGTGACCTCACGCGTGAGACTCATTCAGGGTTCATCGGTGGCGCTCCGGAGGCTTGTTTTGCTTTGGCTTCTTTCCGTAACTCAAGCCTGGTTTCTGCGTGACAGATACGGCACCATGTCCGTGGGCTGGGTGCTGCTGTGTCAGCTACACGTGATGGTGTGTGCGTTTCCTCATTGCGCAGAGAGATTAAAGAACCTGCAGCACGACCTGAAAGAAGGTAACTCACTCTTAATACCAACTTACTTTCTGAAAGAGAACTCTAGCTAACTTGCTTTGGCTGAGAAATCTTTTTATAGGTGCGTAAATACTGGGGATTTTTTTAATCTCATAACAAACCTTTAAAATTGTTTTTAACTTTACTTTTATAACTTTAATAACTTTAAATTGTTTTACTCTTAGCTTAGACACCTTTTGCTGAAATGACTGACAAATAATGTGGCTGTCAGTTTAAAATATTTATCAGATGAAGCCGTAAGTGGGGACTGCCAAAACTGACCTTTCTCTGTGTCTCTGGATGCTTGTTACTGATAAAAGCAGAATCCTCCAGGCACTCTCTGTCTAAAATAAAAGTTTGAAATCTGTATTAGAACAGTCCTGCTTTGGTAATACTTGGGCACATCACAACTGCTTTTGCATATCTAAAGGTGATTTGCATTTGCTTGTTTTCTGGTATTCAGAAAATACATAAATCCCCAATGTCCTTACGGCACCTTGAAAGGTAGGCATAGTGCTATTACTGCAATTCTCCACTTTGGCGAGAGTTGAAGAGGAATGCAGGTAAAAACACATAAAGTCCACAAGAAGGAATGAAGCCCGATGGTGCTGAGCAGTGTGCAGCTTTCAAGCATCATTCATGACTGATTTGCCAGTTAGCTGTTATATATTATTATATATTATATATATTACTGTACACTGTTAACCATACATATTCAAGTTACATTGCAGTTTTCAAAAAAGTTTTGGACAGCAAAATATTTTGGGATACTACTGCAAAACCTAAGGGTAACTACTAGGGTAAAAATTCCTGAATGATGTGATAATCAAGGTTTATAAGCTAAGGAGAGGACAGAATTAATTTGTAGTTGAATAACTACATTCTGCATCTCATCTCTTTATTTAGCTGTCTGGCTGTCTAGTGGCTGTAACTACACTGTTTCTGCATTACACTTGCAGCAATTATCCTCCAGTCATCTTGCTTAACCAAATTTCTTGGGAATACAGATTATGCCTTCACAGAAAGCCAAGCCAGAAAACTAGTTCTGTCATATAAAGATGATTTCGTTACAAAAAGCTATAGCACGAACAGGCTAAAACTTGACTATAGGGAATGCCTGGCTAGAAGCTGCATTCCTGTATTCTAAAATCTTCTGTAATCTCACTAACCTTCTGAAATCTTGCCTCACAATTCATCCTCTTTATGGACCTTGTAATAAGCAAAATGAAGGAAAGAATAAATGTCTTCAGAAGTGCCTGCCATCAGGAATATTCCTATCATGCACGGGCTAACTTAAAACAAAAATAATGGCAATAGGCCAGCCTTTACATAAAACTTCCTTCAGTTATTAAGCAGCCTCACAACTGTGAGGGAAAGAACAAATGCAAAATGAATGGGACTTCACTGTCCTATTATTTTAAACTCAAATTCTGTTGAATTCTATTGAACAAAATTTGGAACTCACAGATACCAGATTATGTGAAAGGAATGTATACTGAAGACTCTTTACAAAGAACAGATTTTGCAAACAACAGTTCAGTGTTTTGCTTTGTCTGGATTGGAATGGATTTGTGTGATACCCACATCCCAGAAGGGGTAATACCAAAACCTGAACTCCAGCTGTCGTGAGAACCAAATTCTCCTGGCCAGTTTAAGGAATAGCTGGAATGCTTTACAAGAAAGGAAAGTATGTCTATTTTGTATTGCCCAGTCATAAGTTAGCAGCAAAGATGACATTCTGTTGACATCTCTTTATACTATATATGGTTGAGAGATGCTAGGGGAATAAATGAACTTCACACACTCCTTTGGGATATTCACCATTTTAAAAAAAATAACAGATTTATCTTTCCTAACTAGCTTTAAATCAATTTATTTTCCTCAGTGTTCATCTCAGAAAAGGATGCCAAGTTATTCATTGGAAGACATCTTCTGAATAACAGATTTGATTTTGAAGCATTCACACCAGATAACTTGGAAAGGGAATGCTTTGAAGAGCTGTGCAGTTATGAAGAAGCAAGAGAAGTTTTTGAAGACTCGGCTAAAACGGTAATTGTTCAAACTGAGTTTAGTATCCTGAAGGTTACTTAATAAACAATTACTGCATTTCAATACTGCACCCCTTCAGAAAACAGCTCTTAAAACATTTTAGATTAGAAGTAGAGGCCCCAAGTAGCTGGTATTACTGTGCTAGATACAGAACTCTTAAACATTTTAGATACGGACTGTAATTTGGCAATCGTAAACATTAACTCCCAAAACACCACTTATGGATACACATATATGCATTTTCAGAATCTCAGTGCTGTGGTTTTTTTTTGGTAACTCCTTAGAACCTTCTCACCATGCAGTCTCAATGTATTGCCTGTGTTGTGCTTATTAATTGGCTGATCTTGTGTCTGGGTTGTGCCAAAGCAGACAGCAGTAGGTAGCAGCAGGTGGTAATAAATCTACAGTACAGCTGTTGCTAGGCGTTCCTGTAGCATCGTCTTCTAAACTGTTGCCTTTGTATGGCTGGAAGAAACCTGGTATGAGAGAGAGGAAAACACACAGGAAATCTGGGAAATTACAATTTTATGTAAACTTGAATGCATGAAAAAACACCTGATGAAAATACCAATACATATCCATCAGTGAGAGCTGCCTCTCTCTGTGCCATGGTTAATTTTTGCCTGTATATTAAATGTATATATATTAATAGGCCTGACAGCGCTGTATCTCATATAAATGCAATCCTTTTGTTTCTATAGATGGAGTTTTGGAAAGATTATTCAACTAAAGGCCCTAACATAAAAACAGGTTAGTGTTCTTTTATTATTATTCTCTTTTTGTTCTTTGCTTACATTGCAGTATCTTGTGTTTGTTATCATGGTTCATTCTTAAAAATAATACCATGCATTCATTCAGCAAAACCAAATCTGATTTTTTTACAGAATTTCATAGCGAACTGTGCTGAATGTGAAGGATACAGTTTGATTGTATTGCACAGGCACAACGACTCCTCACTGCAGACTTAGACATCACTACCTTATTGCACAGCACAATTAGTATTTCACAGTCTACGTACCACAGAGTATATAAATGGAGAGAACACCAGGTTATTCACCTGAAAATAACCAATGTTTTATTTTTCAGATGATGATACACTACAAAGGATTAATGTTACGGGACTTCTCATTGGTCTAGTTACTGCTGGAGTAATGCTGGTCATTATTGGATTGCTTATTTTCTACTGCTGCAAAAGTAGATGCAAATCAAGGCAACCACCAGGGTAAGGAATTTCACTATTAAAACAAACCTTGACTGCTTAAGAATCAAATTTAAAAATTACTATGGGTTGGTCTAATTGTTATTGGAGGAGCCAACAGGAGTTTCTAGTTCTATTTCTGTCTTTTCTGGAGCAAGGTTAGGTCAGCACTAGCAATAGTTATGCTGCTAAGAAAATTAATCCCACAAAAACATAAAACAGCACTTGTGTAGCTGTCAGAACCTTCCTTTTGTAACATCTGGGCTCTAAAATATTTTTACCAGAAAGTGGAATCCCTTTGAGTTGAGGCCTGCAATGTAAAGTGTATTGTGTTTTGTTTGCCCTTAAAGTAGTTATGTGCCTCATGGCACATGCTCTACTTCAGGAGATCTAAAATGAAGTACTTTAGGGGAATGTTGCTCTAGCACTTCTCTAGTCTTACTTGCTCCTTCAACCTAAATCTGAATACAAGAAGTATTGTGCTGCTTCTCCTCACAAATTCTCCATTACTAAACTGTGTTGTACAGATAATATTTGGCTCATGGTTTTTAAGATCACCCAAAATAAGTTTTAGGATTTTTTTATTTTGCAACTAAGATTGTACATACTTTCTTTCCTTTATTAAAATGGAAGCTGTCACTTACAGTGCTGGTAACTTTGTTTAGGTACTTGGAGTATGCAAGTAACAGAAGACATTCATCTAGCATCTTCAGAAGACACGAAGAGTTTTCTTTAAATCCACTTCCTCATAGAACTGATGATTCAGGACTGCCAACGTATGAGCAAGCAGTTTCTTCAGGTGGACAACCAGACGTGCCACCACCCCCTTATCCAGGGCGCACAAGAGGGGCAAAAATGTTTAGAAAGTCTATGTCGCTTCCAATCCCATAGTCACAAACCTCCTTCTGGAGTAGTGCAGAATTACTGAAGTACTGAACGCTTTTTTAAAGTGCACTACCTTGCATATTGCAAGACAGGTTACAAAAATGTGAGTTATACAGACTTCAGCACAGCTAGGAGCAAGTGAAAAATCCCATTTGGGAAAAGAGATGGTCTGTTGCAAAGATTATTGTGCTAAGAAGAAAAGGTGTAAAAAGCAGGTGTTGTTCAGCCACCTTCTTCCACGTGCACTTTGAGACATCCCATCGTATTGATGTTTTATTAATAGTTTCATTTTTGTTTCTTTAGAAGGAACACTATTTTAATTGTTCTTTTTTAACACTAACCATTTCTTTCTGGGTGTTAACACTTTAAACTACCAGTAGAAAACTACTTGGTTGTTAGATATATTCCCTTTATTAATATGTGGATTTTGTCTGCATTCTAGGAATATATTTGAATATGAAAATGATTTCTTGGGTTGATCTTTGAACAGTGCATGTATTATTGCTCTGGATTACATTGATGTTTTAGCCATTGCTGGATAACAAATTACCCAATTTATTTTTTTTTTTTGTCATTATTATTTTGGATAGAAAACCACTGTATCATCATTTACCCATACTATTTGTCCATTTAATATTTACCCTTTTCAATGGTTTGTTTCATATACTACAACAGAATTTAGTGCTGGACAAATCCAGTATGGTAGGTAATAGGGAGGAGAGGGAGATTTCTTTTCCTTGTCAATACTACACTTGTTGCACTTTATCTGGAAATCACCCAGACTGCACAGATACCTTCCTCTTGCCAATAATATATATATATATGTGGTTAGGGGACTGGAAAGCCAAACCTGCCTACAGCCATACTCTGCATAAGCCTGTGTTGCCCTGCTAGGATAACAGTGATAGCTTGAAGCAGAATGGGACAGGCTATTACATAAACAGAGGTAGTTAAGAACTTCAACCTGTTCCTGGTTAATTTTCATCAACAGTTTCCAGACCATCAATGGTAGTTATCCTTAGTTTTAAGTCATATTAAAGTAAGAGTTTAAAGGACATAATTGTCCCTTGACTCTCTGGTCAAAAAAACCTCCTTTTGCCACAGTAGCCATGGTGGAGGGTCTCTCAGGCAACATGCTGGGCTCAGCAGTTTCTGCAGTAAGGTAGCTACACTTGCATACCTCTAAGACACATATGGCTAAAGGCACTTTTAAAGTAAAAGTTGATTTTAACATGCTATAACTTATGGTGCTATTGAAGTAGATGATGATTGATATGAGGCTTTTAAACTTTTAATGCTTTTGTAGAGATGAAAATTCTCTAGTCTTGGAGTACAGAAGGATATATTACAAATGCTACATTGTGCAAGTCCTGTCCTTTGAAAAATACATACAGCTCTGCTGCTATTAGAGGACACAGCACTGATTTCTTACTCCTAAATCTGCATCATCAGATTTGGCTTTTGACAGTCTTTAACCCACTTGGCAATTTCTTTCCTGTTGGCAGATGGGGGAATCCCCTCCCAGGGACACTGGGAGCTTGGTCCATTTTTGTGCCGCTTCTAAAAGTGTTTTGAAGTTCTTCGAGGCTGCTACAGTGCAAGATTGAAGTGGGTTAAATGCATTTGTGTGAAACCACACTGCCAATAACAGAAAGGCAGTTATAAAGTAGTCTTGGCAGTAGAACACTTCTCCCCAGTTTTCCGTTCTTTTGGGTAACTGAAGTTTTAATAAGCAGGTATGTGCTACAGAGTTCACTTTTTCTTAATTTTTCTTGGGACTAAAAAAAATGACTAATTTAACAGGAATGATAGGAAAGCTCTCAAGGGAAGGAATATTACAGTGATTGGGAGAGTTCAGGATTATTACAATGATGTACACATCTAAAAAAAAATCGCAGTTTAAAGTATTTAAAAGGTATATAATTTTTAAAAAAATCACTTTAAGTGTGATTCTTCCTATTTTGACCTTTCCAGAAATTATCTGCAATGCTGATATTGAAATAAAAAATCCTGTAGCTCTTTTGCAAAAAAACCTGTAGCTGTATGAGCAGGAAACTGCTCCTGCTGTGAGGTATATCCAAATCACTTCAAGTGTGGTTGAAGAATCTGCACTTTGGACCCTGAAGATATTCAAATCATCTACTGACTGAAACTCAAACACTGATGACATGTAACGCTGCAATCTGCAGGACATTCTCATCATTATACACAACTACAGAACAAGGCTAAAGATGAAGTTAATCATAACGTATTCTTTCTTGTTAAAGAAAATAAATTCCTTTGAGCAGCAGTTGTTCTGGCAGGGTTTGTTTAATTTTATAGAAATGACTTCAGGCTCAAAAAAACACTCTTGCTCTGCATCTCGTCTCTTCTGATTCATCAGAGATAACAGGAAGGAAAGCAAAAGGTGAACTCTGGTGTTCTGCGAGTTTTACATGTTCTTTTGTTTCAAAATGTAGTTGCTACTGTAATATAACTGTCAGCAATCTTAAGTCTCCTCCAATGTGGGGAAGAGAGAGTTTTTGAGGAAAAAAACACCAGTGTTTAATATAAATTGCATACAGACTTAAAAACATTAGTATTTTGACTTTCAGGACTCTTTTCAAGGGCTAGTAAGAAAGGCAATTGAGTGCAAGTTGAATAAACTGCTATGACAGTTGAAAACAAATGCCCAGAATAACAGGGTAAAGTTTCTGTTCCCTCAGAGCAGGTTTAAACATGATTTAATGTGATTATTCATTACCTTGAATATTTTCTTCAAACTTACGTTCCATATTGATCTTCATCGTCATAAATGTTTGGAGCATTTAACTTTTATAAA
This sequence comes from Crypturellus tataupa, assembly GCA_034781795.1. Taxonomy (NCBI): domain Eukaryota; kingdom Metazoa; phylum Chordata; class Aves; order Tinamiformes; family Tinamidae; genus Crypturellus; species Crypturellus tataupa. Next base: position 428,915 of record JAWLRI010000896.1, on the reverse strand, counting down.
TCAGGCTATGAAATATGTAGTTTAATATATAACTAGTCAGAGTAGATTGTAAGTTACAGAAAATAACTGATGGTCAGAAAAGCCATCTCCATTTTCGTCAACTGAAAAATAAACTTAGCTTTTGTTTCAGTGAAATAGAACACTTAGTATTTCTGTAAAATTTCCTCAAAATGATCTGATGAATAGTATTATAAGCATTAAATATTTTCAGTATTAGTTTTTTTATGAACTCATGGGAAGATCAAAACAATGAAGTGCCATATCGAAGCACACTTCCTCACTCCAGTTCAGGGAAGCACAAGCCAAACCCACTGTGAGTTTGATCCTTTTCCATTTAAGATCTCTGGAGAAGTTCTTATTGTTTTTAATTGAATTGGTATTCATTTCAATATCATTTCAGGTATTAAATACTATAATGCTCTTTCATTTAAACTATATATACACACACACACTGCGGTTCTGTTGATAAACTTGATTTATACAATATTCTACTGTCTTAATGACACTTATTCATATAAAATAGAATTTGAGAGACTGATGTTCATACTTTTCATGTACACAGAAAGATTGCTCGTCTTTCCCTAGATTACCAGCCTTGAATCTGAATTAGTAACCTGTAGTTTGTTAGTGACACCGCTTAATTAGTGATCTTGTGCCTCAATTACATGCTTATTTATAGCTTGCCTTTTACATATTTAAGCTTTTCTATCTACAGTCTTGTCTACCAAAAGAAGTTTTATCACAGGAATTCCTCATTCCATGGGGTATAGAGAACAGGAAAGAACCCTTGAGTTTGCAAATGTTTGAAACAAATGGCTTGTACTAGCTGTGCCTTAAACACCTCTTAATTCATTCCTATCATTTAGGAGTCTGTCAGTATAATTTTCAAAGTTGACAACTTGCCCTTCAAAAAAATTTAAGCATATCTTCACAAATAATATTTGAATAAAAAGCATGGTATTTTCTGACTACTTTCAGCCATTTCCAAATTGCATAAACAGCTAATAAGATTAAGTAACAAGAAGTAACCTATTACATTTGTCTTACTACCTGTCTGACAGCCTTTTGAATACACTTGTCACTGGATGTATTTTAATCCTGTCTTATTTTTAAGGCAATCCTTAAAGCCCTGCCAGCCTCTATAGTACCTTGCAAAACAATTTCCAATAAATATTTGCAGAAGTTGAAGTGCTAATTCAGCCTATAATAGAAAGGTAAAAGCAGACTGACAATCCTTTTTAAAGTGTTTTTATAAAGGTGGCTATAGCAAACACTTTCATGCCTTATAGCACCAACTGAGAAAGGTCATGGTTTATTCTATTTTAATGTTGCCAATTTCTGCTCAAAACAGTTTCCTACTGACGTACGTGAATTTGAACACTAAGCTATGTTGCTTCATCCACAGCAGGAAGATGAGAGTCAAATTTGTGTGTGTGTGTGGGGGGGTTTCTGCCAATCACCTGAGCCAGGATGAGCTAGCTAGTTAGTTAAGCCCTCCTCAAAGGGGAGCAGAATCTCCTTGTTATTTGAACATCAAATAAAACTTTTTATCAGTCAACTGAACTGAGATGTAGAATGCAGCTGGTGCTTCATTCTCATTAAGAATCTTAGGAAATAGGATCCAAGTTCTTTGATCTGCCTCATATGTCATCTGTTTACAATATTAGATTTTCTAACAGCAGTCCCCAGGTGCAGAAAACGGTCAATAAAGCTTACATCACAATCTTACAGTACTTACAGTGATGAAAAAAGAGCTAGCTAAAACTCAGACTAATCAAGTTTCTCACTTAACTTTTAATCTCAGGATATGTTTAATAAGAAGTCGGCTCATTAACTGTAAAACTTCAGAGACAACTGCGCTTATCTGAATTAGATAAATTACCAAATTAATTTGACAAAATACTAAAATGTCAGCAACAGGCTACCTCTGGCTAGAAACAGTAGGTCTTACTATGTACAAATAGGTAAGCAATACTATTGACATTAGTGTCATCTGGAGTACGCTGTTGACTCTAGCCCAGAGCAAGGCCCAGATTTCTCATCATGTGAATGCTCTTACCATCTAGTATTTTCTTTCACATAACTTCACAATGGCAACTGATTAATTGCTTATGTAAACAAAATGGTATCAAGTATATTTCAAGCTATTATTTATGCAGTAGATTTTGTCCATGTTGAAAATACAAAGTTACATTACCTCCTTTTGCTTTTCATTGAACTCTCCATTCAATTTTTCTACCTATCATTTTTTACTGTACTATTTATCCTTATTATTTCTCCTTTTGTGCCTATTCATAATCTCCTATCACACTCACCTGTTTTTTTTTTCTTTTCTTTATAGAGCTCCCAATCACTTGGGCCTTTCCCACTTTCCAAAAAACACTCACTTAGTGCATTTCATTGCACATTTCTCACACTTACTTTGCTAGTTCTGATGCTCAGTAGATCCCTCAGTGAATCAGTTCAGTGCTCTAGGAAGTACAGAATTTTCTAGGGGGTTTAATCACTTAAGCACCAGTGTTTGTGTCTTAAGAGTGTAGAACCACATGGCCAGAGGCAGGGTTAGGCACAGTGAAGTAAACTAAGACTTCCCTCTCAGTTCAGTTCTCCCCTGCAATGTCAGCAGTGCCATAATTTAGTACGTGTTTGTGAAAACCAGAGGTTTGCAAGGACTTTTCCTCATTTGACTGTGAATTTACCTAGTCTTTACACTTACCTGTGCATTAATTCAGTGAATGTAAAGAAATGCAAATAAAGCATCTGCTCGGAGATACCAAGATCAGGTATTCTTTAAAAGGCAGCTCTTCCTTCCCTAGTTACTCATTTGTAAATATCTAGCTTTATGTTTAAAAGAGGCTATATGTCAAATTAAATGCAGAATCTAAGGCAACTACAACTTTCTGCTTTGGTCCAAATCATAATCAAAACAACAGAAGAGTCAGTGATAAATAATAGGCCTAGCCAAGATTCTTCATATTACTGCATAATATCCAGTTTACTTGGCTATTTTTACTTTTACTTAGCCTAGTTATTTTTAGTTTTACTTAACCATTACTGTTTATGGAATATATGAGAGTCCAGCACATACAAAGGTGCTATACCCACATTCACTAAGTCAATACCTGCCAACAACCAGTGCCCAATAGAGAAAGAACCTGCAGTAATTTTATTTTTTACGTTGCTTAGATTTCAGTAGCTAATCAACCCCAGCTCAATTTTGGTCTTAGCTTCAAACTTCATCTGCGGTATTCAAAGTATTTAAATGCTTTTATCTCCAAAACATTAACATTCAACAGAATTTCTGGGGGAAGAAAAAGGTTCTGAAACATAGTTTTTAGTGAATCTTGAAGATTCATTCCCTCAATATAAGACTAGTCATCAAGTTAAGCATTTCCAGACCTTTTGTTCAAGAGGAGCCAACCCAACTTTGTATATCTGATTCCTTGCCTATAAATTCGGGCAGGTGTTTGTGGTTTGTGATTTCTTATGCAAAATGATTTACAGTAATCTCTAACAGTACTAACATACACATTTTCCACTAAAGAAATAATCTTGACATTATTTAAAAATCTTGTATAAAACAGATGGCAGTTTTATTCATATGCTGTTCCAGATTTCTGAGAAGATTTTTGTATTACCCTAGCTGTACAGGAACATACTCATTGTTGATAACCAAACATTACAACCACATAGGAAAAGCATTGTATGGCCTTTAGGTTCATGCATTGCTCTTTTTTCAAGCTTACCCGAAGGAAACAATGAACTGTAACTATCACATTATAATGGAGATTAGCAGGGAAATCAAAGGAAAACTCTAAGTCCTTCCCGGATGGAAATGCTACTTTCAATAACACCGGCAGCAGCGTAAGTGCTCCAGCATTAGCATAAAACCGCAGGCATTTGCTGTCAACAGGCCTAGTTCATATGTAAAACAGTAACCTGCGTGTTGCCCAGGGAAAGAAGCTCCCTCTACCCCCACTGCACACGCATTTGCTCTTCCAGCTGCAAGCAATACAGGTACTACCCCTTGCAAGCACAAGGGAAACTCACTCGGCTGGTTTCTGCCCTTGGTACAGTCTTTTCTTCTCCTTTCTCCTCCCTCTGCCTTGGCCTCTCGGTGACTTCATTCTGTCTCCTCAACCCTAAAGACTTTCGCGCTTACCTCATCCCTCACCCGTCTGAGGCTGTATCTATTCCTCTAGTTGACCTTGCTGCTCCTTGAAACAAAGTATGACAATAAAGAACAACTAAGAAACAAAACTAGAAACTCTTACTTCAATCGTTTAACATAGATCACTAGATTCACTTTCTCATTCAAATGAGAAGGCTTTGAACTACACCGCTCATCTTCGCATCTAATCTGACTGACTCTATTCACACATTCCTAAATTTGCACTGAAAAGGCAGAGAAAAAAAGAAAAAGAATAGCTGTTTACCCTGTGGCTTGACATTGCCTAGAGCCGCCCAAATTGAATTATCAAAGAATTTACTTGGAAGAGAAGAACCCTCCCCTTATAAAGGAGTATCAACACTTTCAGGAGCACCTGATTTTTCTTCCTCACAAGGAGCAGCCCTCATCTTCTACTGTCTTCACTGCTTATCCTTCTGCTCTAGCACTCGCAGTACCCGCCGCTCTTGCCATGGGCTGTGCCCTGCCTTCCCGCCTTCACACAGGCTCGTTTCCATTTCAACAACCGCCTGGCCAAAGACAAAAGAACTCATGGTTTACACACGGGTAAATTTAACAGATTTCTTTTTTCCCCTCCCGTTGAGTCCTCTCCATTTGCCTCGTTTTACCTCCAGGCGAGGGAGCGCAGAACGGAGGCCGGGCACAAGGAGCCGCGGGGCGCCCGGGGTTGTCCCGCGCGGCCGTTTAACGGCCGCCCCGGGGCCCAACCGCCCCTCGCAGCCGCGCGGCCGTTTAACGGCCGCCCCGCTCCCGCCGCCATTTAACGGTGCCGCGGGGCGTGGCGCGCGTGAC
>JAWLRI010000896.1:404222-423079 GCA_034781795.1 Crypturellus tataupa | reverse complement strand
CCCGGGGAGCGCTGCGGGGCGCCCCCCGGCCGTGCGGCCGCGGTTCCGGGCGCCGCGCGGTGCCCCAAGGTAAAAGCCGGGCGCGAGGCAGCCGTGCCCGGGGGTGGTGGTGTAGCGAGCGCCCGAGGCAGGCGCACGTGTGTGCCCGTCTGCGCGGTAGGGTGGACGGGCTGCCGAGCCAGGGGCGCTGCTGCAGCCCCCAGCCCCGCGCCTTGGCCGGGCGGGCCCTGGGGCTCACACTGGAGCTTTCCTGCTTGGGAAGGTTCAGGTAAAACTCCGCGGGATTCAACGTAGCTCTAGGTAAAATACGCCACGAATGGCTGGTTTACCTTTCATTCCTTGTGGGTGATCTGATGATCCCACTGCTCTCTATTCTGGTGGGGTCTATGATTCCGCTGTTCTTTTCCCCAGCTGTAAATTCCTCTGAATTTCGATTAGTTTGTCGCCTAGTGCTCTCTTTATGAAGGAAAACAAGTGAGTTTCTAAAGTCTTTCTAAATTAAAAAAATATTTTGGCCGGACATTCCCTCAGCTTCTTCTGCATCCCCTCCAGTGTATTGCCATCCTTCTTGAACGGCGGACTTTGCATTTTTAGAAGCAATTAAGTCAACGTGGGGTAAGAAGAAAATAGGACCTCCCTAGCACCAGAGTTCCTAGATTCCCCGTTTTGCAGAGGAGTTCAAGGACTGTTAGCTGTTTGGCTGGAGTGTTGCCATAAAGCTGTGCCTAGCCAGGTCTCTTACCTGTCTCTCCTGTCTTTCTCCCTCATCACCAGATTACTTTTGTTCATCTTAAAATGTTGGCCTCACAGGAAGCCAGTGGCATGTCCGATTTATATCCCGCTCCCTTATTTTCAGGGCCTGCTGAGGAATGTGTCATCTAGTCCTTGAGGAAGCTTTGTGTTTTCCAGGTCACTGACAAAAATCTTCAGTGCAGGACAAAGAATGGATCTGCCTGGGTATCAGAAGAAGCACAACCGTGTGATGATTATTTTCTTTATTCAAAAAAAGCTTCAAAACATAACTATAGTCTATTTAATAGTTTCTATATTCATTTTGTGCCTTCTCTAAATTTCTCCAAATTGGCATGCAGGTCAGTGCCTACTACCTTTACCCATCAGACTAAGCCTGATTTAAAAATCAAAATCGTATCGCTGAATCAATTCTTGATATAGCAACATTTATGCATAGTTTAGGATGCAGTGGCAAGTAGCTTTTGCTTTCTTTTCCTTCAAGTTTCATCTTGAAGTTGCGTAGCTGATGAAAAATACTATGTTTTAAAAATGTGTTGACAGAAATATTTCAACTTGCTCTTGATATTGTTGCTTTGCACTGCAGCAGAAGCAGGGAAGCTTGTGGCAAACAGTGCTTACCTGGAGTTCTTGCTTAGGGCTCGTGCCAATGTAAAATGTGGTGTGTCCAGTTTTTGTTAAGATTTTAAAATTTGAACCGTACTCATTAGAATGTTGAATTTATTTTTGTCCCAGCCTGGCTTGCATATGTGTTTCTGATTCCTCTGCTCTTGGTTTGTCTTGGTAGGGATAGGGTCAGTTGCTCGGGAATTGGGGGTCTTGATTATCAGCGCCAAGGCCTCAATCAGCCTGGAAGCAACTCCTGAAGATGCAGAGGTGCAGTAATGGACTATGCTGTCAGTATTCTGGACTTTCATTATAATTGCTTCACGTTTTTCAAAATGCAGTTTTTGATTGTGGTTGGCAGGTAGACTTCTAAAGAGCTAGAGCAGCACTAGTCTCGTGTTGAATAAAAAAATTCTGTGTCAGGTTAATCTGGTACTTACTTGGAAAGAATTGAGCCTTTCTTTATGTGGTGCAGATAACGAGATTTCTTTCAAGGTATTCCGATATTCACGCTGTTGCAGGCTGTGCTCCTTTGTTCAGCCTTAGCTCATCAAAACGATTTCTCCTCCCAACAAGCATTACTCCTGTCTTCCCCGCACTTAACTTCAGCCATCTGGTTTTTATCCTGCTCCTTATTTCTTGCAGGCGCTGTTTGGTCTGTGCAATGGCACTGTTCCTATCAACCGAAAGGAAATGAGTGGTGGTGTATTATGAGGACATGGGTAGCAGGCCTGCTGTGACGTGACTTTTCCCATAGGGAAATGAGGCCTGGAGATGATGGAAATCGCTTGAATCATCACATTAGTCGAGCAGTGCTCACTACTGCTTAGGAGGGTGCTTGGGCTGTCCTCAGCGTTCACTGCTCCTATTTAGGCTATCAGCGTCTTGAGGGAATTCCTGCCAAGTGTATCAGCGCGCTGCAAGGCTTGATCCTTTTCTGTAGCTGTAGGAAAGCTTGACTTCCATCCCAAAACTCTTTTGTGGCACAGTCCAAAGATAGTCATCATCTCTGATGTCTCTCCTAGCCCAAAAATACTCGTTCACCTCTGTCTTATCCTTCATATCATTTTATATCATTTGATTTAGGAAGGTTATTTGCAATAGATAGCACTGGCATTTGGTCAATGCAGCTTATATTTGTAGCAGCTAATCTAAAAGAACAGATTAATTACAGTAATAGTTCATATGGGAAGTTACCCATTTGGCAGACAAACTTTTATGATATGCAAGTACGATGACACACATTTTTGCATGGCTGTCAAACTGATTTTTACTGTGACAACTGTATGATAGCTGTGATTTTAGTTAGGGCGCATCAGTTTTAAATTCTAATGAATTTTTGCCTAGCTGTATAAAATGACAAAAATGTAGATAAAAGTTTTTAGAAAAACAGAATATTTTACTTCATCAAGTGAAATTGGTTGAGAAGTAGAAACAAAGTTAATTGTTAAACACACTTCCTACTATAAATTCCCTATGGCATAATATTTCAGATGTTGAAGACTAAAGCTCATATATATTTAGAACACTTGCTATTTAAAGAAAAAGGCACAGAAGGATTAAATAACTTTATAGGCACATAAAAAAAAACAGGTCACCTTTTAATCTTACCGAACTAGCTGTCATAATTTAAAGTTAGAACATTTCTACACATAAAATAAAGCACAAGTAGTCCGTGGGGCAACACAGTGGTCTCACAGTGACTTAGTAGCTTTTGTCTATTTTTGTTTATTTATTCTAGGACTTTGTTCAGCACGTTCTAAAATAATAGCTGTGACAAGGTCAGAGATTGAATGAGCAGAGGCTGAGTATGTTCTCATTGCACGTCTTGGGTTTTCACAGATGCGGATATAAAGTCATCTTTTCAAGCCTATGTTAAGTTTCTGAAGTGAGCCAAACAGGTGCATTTGGAATTACCTGCCACTTAACCTGTCTAAAATCTGAACAACAGCTTTCCATGAATTGGTATTTGATGTCCTTTACTGCAGAGACAAATGGCAGGAGGCTGCTGCTGGGGCACTTTCTTTTTTTTTGAGATGCTGTTGTTTCAGATGTGATACTTTCATAGGAAGGAGGTTATTTTTAGGAAAATCTTTGCTCCCTTTAGGGAAAAGCACCTATGACTGGAGTGTATTCATCCTAAACAGTACTAGAGCTTTTAGAGAGAACATGTATTTTTTCTTGGATTTTTATGATTTCTTTTTTATTTTGTCCAAGCATTCACAACCTTGCATGTGAAAAAATAATTCTGTGTTTTGTTCCTGAGTGCTTATTCTGTACGTTAAAAAACAAAGAAACAAAAAAAATGAAATACAGTCAAAAAACAGCGTGTTAATCTTCTTGCTTTAAACCTTGCTTAGTAGTCCTGATTTTGACAAAAATAACTTTGAGCAGCACGCAGAATTCAGCAGTTTTTCCAGCAAGGCATATCTTGGGGACCACTCAAGGGACAAACAAAGAAAAAAAAGTTTTTAATACATACTTATTAAAAGCTGAGTCCTTTCTGAGCACATTACTACTTTCTACTCAAAAACTCTGAATTTCCCTGTATTTCCAGGCAGGTTTCATAGTTTTGTTTTATTTTTCTTACTCTTTTTTTTGTCACTGCTTTTTTACATCACTTTACTTTCTTAATGTATAAACTGTTAGATATCAGTAGACACCCAGGTGCATGAGAATGTCTTCAGAATGCTGTGACCATAGGTTGAAATGAACAAGGGTAAGGAATTTTTATTCCCGAGTAAGCTGCATACTTGCGCTCTTTTATTCCAAAACAGTTCAGCGAGAACCTATATATGTTTGGACAAGCTTTTATTTGCCCGCGCTGCTTTTCTAGTTTTTCATCTTCCTTCTACATGCCTACCACTGAGCCGTTCCCTTAAGACTTGTGTAAGTTCAGGCAATTACACTAAGCAGAAAGAAGGTACCCTTAGGCACCCTTATCTTGGAGTAGTAGTATTTACATAGAAAGATGCTAAGGAATATTTTTTCCTTGATAACTCTATATGGGTTATATTTGTGGCTGTCATAGGTCTGGATTTCACTGGAGGTAGCTGCCTTTTTTACCTAGCAGTAGTGTGTGAGAAGAGTTTGAAACCTTTGACTGTTTGTCTAGCATTTCCAGATGTCTGGAAACTTAGTTTGAAAGCTTTTGGACATGCAGAAAACGCTAGACAAATAGCCACTGCACATAGAAAATACGTGTGCAGTGAGGCTGATGTTTCTTGGACATATTGAATGTTCTGGGGTGTGCTGCACGTTTCATGTTGCACTCTTTTTTTCCTGTCCAGGAAATCCCTTTCAGAAATATGGCAACTTGGTGTTTCACACCACATCCTGTTTACTTTCTCTCTTCTTCGTGTCAAAAATTCCAGTACTAGACAGTGAATAATCCTTCAATTTCTGTTCTCCCTGTTTCATTATTCTCTATCGAGTCTGCCAAGGATAGCAATTCTAATACTTTTTTTTGTTCTTGATTGTGAACATTTGCTCATTTGCTATAAAAAGAATGATCCTAGAAAACTAACTCGTTAATCCTCTGAACAGCAACCATTTGTTAAGTAATTTCAGTTGTTGCTGGAAGTGGTGACCTGGAAGTTACCAATGCTCTGAGGCACGGAAGTGAACTGAGATTTTCTTGTGATCTTTTTTTTCACCCTCCCTCTAAAGCTCCTTTTATTTATTTATTTATTTTGAATACATTTTCTCATCAGTTAAGACAATTTTATAATTTGTGTGTGTGTATCATTTTGATCCCAACTCAAGCATTTGATAATAGGTATTAATACTTGATTCTACTTACACATCTTCCTGAAAGTCAGGAAATTTTACGTGGAATCTATTCGTGGAGCATACTGAAGGATTTTTGTTTGTATAGCAGACTTTTGTTCCCATCTCAAAACACACGGCCTGCAGTTGTAATATTATTCTAGTTTCGAACAGTGCATGTTTTTCTAGTGGAAGTGTTCAGAAACAACTGGCTTCATGGAAGTGATGATGTTTTCAGCTAAATACTAGTGTTGCTGACAACACAGTAGCCAGAGTGCTGTTTGGAAGATTAGAGAGGTAGGTTTAAAACTGTTTTAGGATGAAGGAAGCACTAACAAAAAAAGAGCTAAATTCACGGGCTACTCTAGGTTTTTCTTTAATGGTAAAGAGCAGCACTCTCCACTTTTCTTTCATGAGTGGGACTCTTGTTTCTGTGTTTTATGAACTACATGTTGTTAATATTTTAGATGTATTCTGAGCACAATTCCTGAATAATTGTAAGATTTGGTAATGAAAATAATAGTTGCTTAAACTTAAGATGACTCTGTCAGTTGTTAGTACATCTATATTTGTGCTTCTTACCTCTGTTGTGATTAACATCTCAACTTCAGCATTACCCTGTAGTACAAGATTTTCCTTATATTTGCAGAACAAGAGACTTATTAAGAAATGGGATATCAAATGTACCTATAGTGTCCTGAAGATAATACTCAGCTTGACATAAATTATGGCACCGCAATACTGATGGGAGGAGGGCTGTGATGCATCTTAATAGGTTAAATAAATTTTATTTCCAATAAAGCAGTGATGTGCCGAAGTCATATCTTGAGATAATGCTCTGCTGATCTTTATTTTGAAACAAAATTTTATTTTTGAAATTAATGAAAACTTTGTGTGTATTTGTACCGCCATCCATAATAGAAGATTTTGCTCTCTGTTCAGCCATTATGCTAGGATGATCCTGAACCAAAAGGAGAGAAAAAGGTCTTGAAATCTTTAGAAGAATTCAAGGTATCAGATCATCATTATTATAGAACACTTCTGTCGGGGTCTAGGCTCTTGTTAAAATAGAAAAGGAGGAAAAAAAATGCATATGGCTTCTGTGTAGAGATTCTTACAGTGCTCTGTGGTCAGTTTTATTCCCTGTGTGAATAGCCTGGCAGCAGCTGGACTCTCTCTCCAGTTCATGTAAATTACCGCGTGCATCTTGCATTCTTTTTTTTTGCCTATTTTTTAAAAAATCTACTTTTCTAAACTCATTTGTTTTGGTTTGGTTACTGAGAATTTTAGTCAAAGCCAAGAGAAGTGATAGTGATTTTTGTCAATTTTGAGGGGGGGGGGGAGTATTTTTTTGTTAACTAAACTGCATTTGAAGCATAGATAACAACAGCTAGAGATAATTTAGATTGTATATTTTAAAAAACAAATAAATGATCATATGGAAATTTGTCGGGTTTTTGTGTCTTTTCAACTGTTGAAGTTTGTAAATAGCTCCTTTCTATCTAAATTTTCATTTTCACATACATAATTTCAAGACATAATTCAACTGATTTTATAAAAATGGAATTATAATTGTCTTTGTTATTAAGAACTCTGCAGGTTACTTAAATCAGAACAAGTCGGCACTTGCATTCAGGTATTGAAGTACCAGCAAGACTTTTGGCTTTCCTTAAGGACTGTGTTTTCCTTTTTTAAGATCAACTGTAAAGAGTTCAGGCACATTAACATGGGAATGGAGACAGACGTGTTTGCCGTGAAATCTTTTTCTTAAGATATGACATGTATTCAGTTGAAGAATCACATAAACGGCATGAGATTTTGCTATTTCAGCCAATTCACTGTATACAATTCATTTCTACCTCCTAAATTTCTTTCGAAGAGCTTCAGGCAATCTCCCTCCAAGTCGTGAGGGTCTCGGTCTTGCTTTCGCTGGCATGAGAGCAGAAATGGGGCCTTCATCTTTTATAAAACGGAGAAGTGATTTGCCTTTGTTATGATTTTATCCATTTTAGATTAAATATATAGTTCAGAGCGGCTTTAAAAGATACATGTGTGACATAACCAACAGAGATAAATAATAAAATAATACTGCTGCGTATAGCACTCCAATGCCTTACGATTGGAGTCTAATTCATATCTTTCTAAACATTCTGTCTTGGAGAATAATATTGTTGAAGCGTTATTAATGCCTTTAAAATCCATTTCTTATTTATTTTCTATGTAATAATTTAAGAAAAGGACAAAAAAAAAGCCAAGTTCTATACTACCAGATCAAGTAACTTCCTTAAGGAACGGCCTAGTGACCTTAGGATACATAGAAACTTTAAGGCTGATGTTCTACTGATTTCTCAGTGGTGGATTTCATTTTTCAAATAGCAAATAGCTTTTTAAGTTGGCCTCATGGATACTCTAACTGTTCTAGATTCATAAATATTCTTTCTTTCTTGTTGTGGAAATGTTGGTCAGGTCTTCACAAGTCATCTTTTCTTGCATCATCTAATGGAAGAATGTGGGAGGTTAGATACAGGAAAGAGGCAGGTCACCAAATTTTCCTGAACCTGCTGACATTTGGAAGCTTTGAACCAACTTTTTTTCTTGCGGTGTCTTTTTTATGTGTAAATTAAATTAATTACTAAAACATTTTCTGTTCTCTGTGTGCTTTTAAAGTTTCTGAAATTAGAGGACCTATCAGCTAGACAAGGCAGTTTAATATTTTTAATAGTATTAAACTGGTTTATGTAACATGCGTCATTCTAGGTAAATCTTTTTATTTTTTATGATTTTGTTTCCTTAGAGTCTTTTTATTATTTTTTTTTCCAAAAGACCGAAGCTGTTGGATTAAACTATAGGTACTTATATTATTGTTTTCTAATTTCATATTGAGTAGGAGAAAAAATAAACTCTAATTGTTCAGTTACATTCTAATTAGACTGTAGCAAGATACTGTGAACAGGGTGCTGCTGGAATGAGCACCTGAAGTGCTTGCTAACTGGAACCCTGTGGTTTTTCACTTGTCTTCCATTTCATCCATATTGCATTCAAGCAATGTTCGGAATTAATACTCTTCCTTTCTGCCTCTATGAGATGCTGTGAATAAATGAAAATTAACAAAGAGAAATATTTAACTGAGTGCCGTATTAAATCTGGTATTAAAATGGTTCTAGCTATGAAACTGATGGCAGTTAATACAACCTGGAATGTATTTTACCTGTAGTAAAATGAAATGTGTTGGTTAAAGGGAAATGTGAGCTGTAAATCGAAATTCTCCTATATTTTTCCTATATTTAGAAAGAATATCTTCAGTATTTAGAAATGAATGTGCCTACTGTGTGGTATTTGGATCTTAAAAGGCTTTGTTTTCAGCCTCTAAATAAAGTGACTCTTCAAAGTTAAAGAGATAGTTGAGGAGAGATTCCTTTTCAAAGCACCCAAGCTTTTGGGGGAAGGTTAAATGCGTACATTTTCTTAATAAAATAATTTTAATTAAAACAATTTGAATGAGTTTCCCATCTTTAACATATATCTCAAGTCAGGTAAAAAGCAAGGTATCAGTTCTTAGGTATTTCCTTGCCAGCATGGGTATATCTTTGTATTGTTATCTCTGTTTCACTGATTTAATTAAAAGCAAGTTGTGAGCTTAGTCACCCAAGAGTCTTACCTTCTAACAGGAGTCAGGGAACTGTCCTTGTTTTCAGTAAGTTGGAAATAAGCTGCCAGAAAATAAAATCACATTGTTACTCGCATTTTCTTCAAATCAGATCATTTTGTATAGTGCATGCTGGGCTGTTGCTTTCCTTGTTCCATGTGATTATCTGGCACTTCAGGCACGTATGTTGGAGGGTTTTGTTGCTTTCCTGACGTGGTGGGAATCAGGGATTGAAGAGGCTGTAGGGCCTTCTGTCTCAGGAAACACATGAGCAGGAGGAGTCTGACTTTTATTGGGATCCGTGGGAGGTTCCTGTTGAACTACTTATCCTTTAGGTGCCTGCTTTCACTTTCAGCATGGCCTTTGCAGTTGGAATAATTTGAAAATGCTGTGTGATTTTTAGAAGTTTTCTATATAAGGTGTTTCCTTTACATCAGACACAGAAATTACAACTGCTAAAGAACAAAAGAAATTATTTCACCCGGAAATATTTTCCTTGTTAAAAGTCCTAGTCAGTTTTTCATAGAAGCATTGCACTTTTGCCGAAAGTATGAATTGCTGCTCCATCACTAAACCTCCTATTTTTTTCCCCCTTAAGAATTGACAGAATTTCTTAAGAATTGCCTAATGAAAATTGATACGGTATAGTAAGGAGGAAGATTAAAAAGAAAAACCTTTTCCTACCTGAAAATGCTTTTTGGATCAAATGATAAGTAATCTAAAATACTTGTTTAAAGTATTTTACACTTTACACAGCAATAAATTCATCACCTAATCTCAAACTCATGTAGAAGAATCACTTCTACAAGGAAACAAAATTCAGCTGAAATTAGCATCAGAGACAGCTTTTACTTTTAGATCATCTCATTTTCCTCAAATATCCTTGCTTTCCTAAACAACTATATAGAATTAATTACAGAAACTCTCATAATTGGTGGGAAGGGCAGTGTAATCCATTAACCTGCTGCATTCAGAGACCTAAATTCATATGTAAATTGAATCCTTTAAAAGGTCTTCAAAAATTGAAGAATGTTGTGGAAATAAATTATCTTAATAATAGAAATATGAAGAGATAAGTGAACAGTCAATTCAGGAAAGACTACTGGGTTAATAGCAAGATGGAGATAGTAACAAGTGGAAAGGCTATAAATTCTCTGCCATAAATGTTATTGGAAGAGGTAGTAATATCTAGAAGACCAACTGATAAGTTCACAAAGCAAAAAAAAAAAAAAAAAAAAAAAAAAAAAAACACCAACAAAAGCCCTTTTGAGTCATTTCACTTTCATTGGCAAAGCTTTTTTTTGAACACACTATCATAGCAAGAACATGTAATGATAGTTCTTCATAGGACATCTGTAAAAGGACACGTGATTAAAATACTATATTGAAACTGAATTGTCTTTGTTAGTAAAAAAAATACTTTCAGAAGATACGATTTTCCCTGTTTGTATGCTTTCCATAGCACTTTTCAGCAGTTATCACTTTGCTGTGCAGTTAATTATGCCAACAGGAATGAGAAATCACTGATGTGTTTGGAGAAGGGTAAAATATGTTTGGAACACAATAGTGACTAATTATAACAAACAACAAAATACCAAATAATATTATTGTCTGTCTTCAATGAGTGAGTATTTCAGTACAAGTGAAAGCTCTTGTTGAAATTTAACAAGAATTTAGAAAACAAAATGCAAATGAGTGGGTAGCTCTGATTATTTATTTATTTATTTGGCCACACAATGCATTTTTGATGAGCGATTTGCATGTTTTGTAAGTTCATATGTTTAAAAACTAAATTGTACAGAAAGAAGCCCTGAGGGTGTAATCTTCTCTGAGCTTGTTGTGCTTGTGTTTAGGGTAAGCTTATGTAAACCAAAGGCATATATGCAGGTTTTTTGAGATAAGAATCTACATTCCAGCAGCAAGTAATTATACAATAACCAATTAACTGTTCTAATAAATACAATGTTTTCATTGAAAGACAGATTCATTTTTGAGGTTGCGGTTACATTAACTATGGCCTGGGAGTTTGGGGGAAAAAACATAGCAACCATCATCAGATACTTTGAATCCTCTCACAATAGAAATAAATAGAAGCCTGATTTTTATTCGAGTAGCTCTATTCAAATTTTGAGATTCTATTAACTTATGAGGTTTTTGAGATACAAGAGCTGAAGGTTACGTTATATCCAGTGTTAATTCTAGTGTTCTGAAGGCTGCATCTGTGTCTCTTTTGCAAGTGATCGCTCAAAATGATCCCCTCACGGCTGCGTGCGGATGTGTTGGGCCGCACTGTAGTCTCTGGGCACACTGTAAGGAAAAGGTTTATTGCAAGGGGATAAAGAGGGGGAAGTGAATCACAATTTCACCAAAGCACCAGAATAAGTACAATTTATAGAAGTACTACAAAGTGATACATTTGTATGACTCTTTGGTTTGCCTTTTAAACATAAACAAGGGGAGGTTTTACATACGTAAATGGTTCTTTTTTTCCTTTTTTTAATTTTTTTTTTTTTTTTAAGAAAAACTTCACAGTAAAATTAAAGATAACTTCTTGCAGATGGAAAGATTTCACACAAGGATAGTTCTTGCTGGTAATGCATGCCCAGCTTCATTTGACGATCGTTTTAGAAAAGTATTTTCAGATGTAGCATATTTTATTTAAAAAAAGTGGGAAAAGTATCATATGTGCTAAGATTTATTTAGCTTTTCTATCCATTGAAATTTTGTCTATTTGAAAAAAACCTCCACCTTAACATAAAAAAAAAAACTCCTAAAATAGCTTATATTTAAATTGGCTTTATTGTATGTCTTGGACAAGTGTATGTCTTGTTTGTTGTGTACGGAATAAACTGTATTTTTGTTGGAAAGTGTTACAAGGTTTAATGTACCAGACTAAAAGGTAACCCACAGTATCATACAGTCATGATTGCTGTTTGTTCATAATAATGATGCAATTATGTACACATTTCCTTCAGCATTTAATATGGCAGTTGCTGGTCATTGTATTGAGCCACACCAAACTATATGCTCAATATATACTTATTTATACTCAATAAGATAAGCACTTGGGCATACCTACACTGAATTGAGGTTTCCCCTTTCTCAAATAGGTAGTTGTTACTGTGAGTAGTTTTTAGAAGTGCCAGATAGTGAATGCAGTTGATAAATGCAATAGCTGTTGGTTTGGGTTTTTGTTTGCTTGTTTTTGTAAAAGAATTACAATGCCTTCCTCTGTGGCATGCTGCCTCTGAGCCCTCCAGTGCTATAAGTGGATAAAGTGGGAAATACATTGACTACTGATAGATCTCAGGCACAGGAATTTATCTGGAAGTCTAAAACCTCGTGTCCCTTACAGGCGAGTGCAGAGGTTGCAGCACTCCTCATGGCTCATCAGATCTGCTCTGCCTACCCTTGTCATCTTAATGAAAAGGAAGCAAATGCAGTAGCGTTGCCAATTTTTTTTATTATTATTATTTGGCTACTTCTGTAAAAGTTTCCCATGATGTCATGATTCCTGGCATCAAAAGTTCAATTTTTCCCTTAAGCTGAGTGACTGCCCCCTCATCCCAGGGGATCACAGAGGGTACGTGAAGTCTCCCTCGCAGCGGGGAGAGCAGAGCAGTGTGTTTGGTGGGGTTTGCTGTTTCTTTCCTTTTTTTTTTTTTTTTTTTTTTGTGTGTGTGTGTGTGTGTGTTTTCTTTTTCATCTGCTTACAATTGAGTCTTGAACTTAAAGTAGCATTGCATATGTCCCCAGCCACTTTTCTGTATTTTGAGTTGGAAAACATTAGCACTTTTGTCCTCAGTTTTTAATGTTACTTGATATTAAATTTTGCATGTCTTTATTTTCTGCATTCTTGCTTTTACATGGATGCATACACATGGCCACATCTTCAGTTTGCTTTCATTAAGCCTGATTAAACCATCCTGTAAAAATAGATGACTGTCTCATAACTGTAAATAAAAACATTAGCTCATTAATGTGCATTTAATGCAAGGAGGCCTGAAGAATGAGATTTGTTGGTATGAGAGCCGTTCTCATTAATTTTGTAATAAACATACAGAAATAAACAAAATAAACATACCAGTCTTTCTGAGGCTTTCTACTCATTCCAGACTTTGTATTAAAAGTGGTCCTGTAAGTTTAAAAGGAGTCAGAAATTGAAATGTTAGAATGGGCATGTGCTTCTGCAGATTTTAAATTGGTAAAACATTGCAGAATATCCATAAAATGTTTTAGTGTTTGTGATAGTTGAACTAAAGAAATCTCACTTTTTTTGAACTATTCCCTTGGAGAATTTTCTGTGATGATCTCTGGCTATTCATGTTTCTTTTTTTTTTTTTTTTTTTTTTTTTTTTTTCCCCCTTCTTTACTATTTTAGCGATGTCCTGGCACAGTCATGTATGTCAGATCTTGAGATTTTTTTTGTTTCTAAAGTTTTGGCTTGCGGTCAGGGTTTCGTAGTTGTTGTACCTTTTTTTCTCCAGCTGTATGTTTTTGTTCATAATGTCTAATTTTTTCCTTAGCTTAAGCTATGGAGGAGGACATCCATCACATTCAGAAACAGAACTTCTTCACAGACAGACATACACAGCTTCGCATCAGCTTCCTGGATACTCTGCTGCGCACCATCCTACTGGTAACTGCCCATATCATGAGATTTCAGCTGAAGTAAAAACACTGTTACATAATTTTAAGTTAATGAATTTTATAGTTGGAGGAAGTTTATTTTGCAGGTGATGGCAAATACTATTAGAAAAGCTCAGTTCGTAGCAGTGGGATAACAGTTACAAATTTTGTCAAAATATTGTCATAATGCATGTCATAAAAAGAAGATATAAAGGGCTATTATGCTTTATAATAATTACTTGCTTTTAAAGAAACTCCTGCATCTTTTTCTTTGAGCTGAAGCTCTTCAGCTTTTGTCCTGTGCATAAAGGGCCAAAATGTTAAGCATGTCTCAAAGCTTGCTGCTGAAATGGTGCCAGTTCTTTTAGTCTGAAGCAGATAGAAACAATAATACAAGTTGGAACACACTGTTGCTAGTACTTACATGTACAACCCAAGATGTAGCGCTGCGGGGAAAAGTTAAAATTTACTCTCAATATATTAGCGCGTTAAACTGTGTTAGATCTACAACAGGATTTGTCCGTGATCCTGATGATATTCTTTCTCCGTGTCAGCACAAGGCAGGGCATGACCCCTTCCCGCTCATTTTGCAATGCAGTTTCCAAGGGAAAGATACGGAGTTCATGTGCTGGAAAGTATCTATGGTGGCTTGGCCAGGTTCTTGATAAAGACAAAAGAGAGTCAGAACTGCAGAGGATATTTCAAAGCGCAGACCCTGCAGTCCTGATGTAAAGTCTGTTACTCAAACTGTGTGATCTAAGCCCTGGTTGCCATCTAGCCCCTTGCCCTTGAAAGGCAGTGGGCAGTAGTTGTTGAAGCAAGAAATGCAACCAAAATTCCTGTATTTGTGTCACACACAGTCCTACAGAGAAATTGAAATTGTTATAAGTTTCCTGACAAGGGGAAAAGGTTGATATAGAGAAGCCAAACCCATTTTTGAAGGATTTCTGTGTTGGATAAATAGTTCATGTAAAAAGTAGAACTGGGAGAATCCTCAGATGAAGGGAGAGCTTGTACGGGTAAAACTGTTAGGACATTGAAAAATCGCTGTAGTTTAATAGTATTGGTCATGTTTCATAGGTTATTTTTAGTGGATTATAAATGTATGTCCTTCTTAATTGATTGGACTTCTTCAGTTCATCTGAATTGTGTCTTTTGTCCCCCTGCTCTGCTCCCATCTAGGTCTTTCGGGAATATTTGATAGCAGTATGCACAGTGCTGGAAGTAACACTAAGGAAACTTCAGTTATGAATTTTCTTTCTGCAATCGAGTCTCGTACCGCTCAGGCAGCCTCTTCAGGATCTACCCTTTTACCACAATTCAGGGCTCCTTCCTGGCAGACAGGTGAAAAATTGAAATAAAAATCATGATTATATTGAATGCTTGGGGAGATTTATAATAAAAAAAAATCCTAACTGAAGAAGCAGCATATCTTTTAGACCTTAATATTTAAATTTTGTGAATCAGTGAAATACTAGTAATCTCAGAGTAGCAGTTCTAATTGTTTAGAATTAGAAAGGATTTAGAAGTGTAAGATACTGTTTTGTCTAATGAGCCAAACTTACTCTGCTTTCTGTTTGTAATTAGTTTCACTAACATAATAAACATATCCAGGTAGACTACGTTGATGTTCTAGCAAACCTTTAATTTTCAGATTCCAATCACTGTCACAATTTTTCTTTCTTTGGTGGGATAATTTTCCAGTGTCTCAGCAAGATGAACCTTCAATGCAGCTAAATGATCAGTAGCTCTGCTTGAGCGAAGGAGACATAAGATATAAAGTGCAAAGAGTTGGACAGTCCTTTTGTTGACAGCTCGCACTTAACTGTTAAATGTAATTTAACATGTAAATGTGTCCTATAAAGATCAACTCCAAAAGCTGTTTAAAAAATAAAGATGTGGAAAGGTACCTGCTTTTCATTCAATATAGGCAATGTAGGTCAAGAGAAGAGCAGATACATGGGAGAACAGATGAAGACTACTAATGTGTCTAAATCTTAATAACTAGTGGTATTTAAAAGTTATAATGACCTATCCTCACATCAGGTTGTCAGTTGGGTAGAAATCTTTTTGTCCCTTCTTCCTCGTAGTGTTTTCTTCCTTGAAGCCTATCTGTCACAGTGAATTGTGAAGAATGGAAAATACGTGGTGGGTTGTGTTTGATGCTGAAACCAGTGATTGAGACTACTCAATACTCAAAACTGAAAACTCCTCTATAAGCCCATTTTCAGTATTACGCTAAGCTTTCTATTTTGCTTCCATGCTTTTGCTCCTTATCTCTCTCTCTCTCTCAATGCTCCCAAGTATCTTTTAGGAGCTTTGTCTCCTAGAAGCTCTTTTGAAAAGGATAAACAAATGCTCAGCCTTCTGTCTTCACCAGGACCTCCCTTGTAGACTACATACTTTATCTGAACCCTACAACTGCCAGCTTTGGGGGGGAAAAAGAGGAAAAGCATGTTTGTTCCGTTCCCCTATCAAGTCTTCCTCATGTGTGTGGGATGTGCTTGCTGTGTTCTGGTTTCCGAGGTTGGTAGGGAGCCTGTGCACATATCTTCACTGTATCCTTTGTCTGCTCCTCTTAAAAAATCAAGTGAAAAACCGCTAGTTCTACCACAGCACTGCTGCTGTACCCGACTCCCCACTTGCCTGGTGCAAGAACTTCCATGCACAGGAAGAAGGATTTTGATTGCTAGAAAGGCGGGAATGAGAACCCTTGAATATCCACAGTTAGACTAGAAATAAATTGTTCCCTTACTTAGATCCTTTCTGTTGAGCATCTGGATGTCCTTACCTTTGTGGTAGAGATCAGTAAAAGTGAACCTCGGTGTCCATGATAGTATTTATTTATTATTAGAAAAAAATGTGTATTAAAAGATGCTTACTTGGACTTTATTGTTGACTTGTGGCATTTCTGCAGTCTGAGAATAAGCTTGCTTGTCTCATTTTATTTCATAAACTCTTTAGAAATAGTTCAAAAACTTGACCAGTACATGCAGGCCCCAGGTAGCAGATCACTGTTGTAGGTCCCATCTTGCAGTGACAAAATTTCTTGCTTTTCCAGCTGAAGTGCTATGTTTTTTTAGTATGTCTTAAACAATAATAACATAGCAATGTCAGGATGCAAGTAAGCAATATAATACATTTCAGTTGGGTAGTCATTATCACACTGTGTATTGTTGGTAACTGTGTGTGTGTGTGTGTATATCCTGTGCTCCAATATTTCACTTCAGAGAACATATAAATCATATATGTCCGCTATTGAAAAATATTGTTGCAAAGCGTATATGCTGTTGACTGTTTCACTGCAAGCTCTTGAGTGCTGTTTCATGTAAAATGAGTTATTGGTAAGGATAATTGCTTGAGATAAAATTGCTCTTTAACTGTTGCACTGGGTATGGTATAATTTTTGCTGTATATTGAAGGGAGATTGAGATTTTGTTTGGCTATCCTCAGTATGAGCTTTTTAAACTGAAATAAGAACAAGTAGAGAGCTTTCAGTTTCAAAGGAGAATTATTCCTGTACTATTTTTCATTCCAAGTTTGTGTCTTAAGGTGGTATTTTTTTCTCCCTTGACAATTCAATGGGGGTATGGTGTTTAGAATTTGAAAGTTAGAAGTAAGTCCTTCTGGGTATTTTTCTTGTTGAAAAAGGGTGGTGATTCTAAAGAAGCTAGTATTTGTAAATGTTGCAAGACCTTACAATAAAATGAAGTAAAGAAATGAAGTGTTAAGTTTGTAAAGCTTTAGTATTTTCTTTTTTCTTTTTCTTTCTTTCCTTTTTTCCCCTTTCCTCCCCAGGGATGCATTCCTCAACAGCCACAGAGCTATTTGTTACTGGAGCGTTGCCAACCTCTGGGACATTTCCGCCAACGTCTGCTTTATCGGCTTATCAACATCCCAACACCTTCACCAGTAGAAACTTTGCTACTAGTCCGTCTCTTACTCTTCAAGATACTACTTTCAGTGCTACATCAAATGGTATCTTAACTACCCACGATCCCTTATTACAAATTAAAACATCGCAAGGTACTGTGCCAACTGCCCTGACATTTGAGCGCCTGGGCAGCTCTGTTTTAAGTACCAGTGTACCCCCTCAGTCATCAACCTACCGTTCTGCTCAAGAATCTGCACCTCACCTTTTGCAACCTCAATTTAGTCTGTTACCTTCAACCCTCGGAGGAGCTCAGCAGGTTTCTCAGGCTTACAGCACATCTGTTTTCACTGGTTCCACTGCTTCTATCGACAGAGCACTTCAGAGAGAATGTAGTGTTATTAAACACCATCAGCGGCCTTCAAGTACTCAGTCTGTTCAGGCTCAACTGACTGTTTCTCAGCATTCCTTACACAGCTATTTAACGAGTACGAGCGGAGTGAATTTTCAGGATACGTCTAGGCACTCGGCGTTATCCTGCAGTCC
Organism: Crypturellus tataupa; assembly: GCA_034781795.1. Classification (NCBI taxonomy): domain Eukaryota; kingdom Metazoa; phylum Chordata; class Aves; order Tinamiformes; family Tinamidae; genus Crypturellus; species Crypturellus tataupa. The sequence goes on along the minus strand of JAWLRI010000896.1, from coordinate 405,263 downwards.
CGTTGGAGATGTTACTCAGGTGAGCAATGGAGGACCACAGCAGAAGACTTCTCAAGTCACAGTGGAACTTGCTCAGTCCTACACATCGGCAATTCCGTCACCTGGTTTTCCATCTGCTTCCACAGCAAAAGTGAAAAACTGTTCCACAAAGCAGCCTCCGAGGTCAACAAAGACCCCCAAACCTCAAAGCGTAGCTCTCACTGTGCAGACACAAAGCTATCCCAAAACTGCACAAAACCAGAGTTCCGTAATTACAGGCCAAGCACAGATCTATTCTACAGCACAGCTCCCCAGCCTCTTGTCTGTCAGCCAATCCCAAAACTACGTTTCATCCCAGGCTCAGAACATGCCACCTGTCAGTCACTCGCAGGATTTCTCATCTAGCAAGGTTGAGAAGCTGCCCTCGTTGTATAAAACATTGACTTTTTCTGGGCAATCACAAGCTATTACTTCTGACAGTCAAACGCTAAGTTACTCCTCAGATCAACAGGTCTTGACTTCGGTTCCAAATGAGAACTATTCTGGGCAAACAAGGGAACTTTCTGCAGTCAGCCAATCTCAGAGCTATTCTTCTAGTCACTCTCAGGGTTTATCTCCAGTTAGCCAATCCCAAGTTAGTTTTTCATCTCAGTCACAAGTTTTATCAGCTGTTAGTCCTTCAGAAAGCTATTCTTCAGGGCAGTCCTTAACACTAACATCACCTTCTCTTCCCTTTTCTGCCTCTCCTCGGATACAAACGCTTCCAGTCTCAAGTCCTAATCAGAACTTTATTTCTTTGCATTCTTCTCAGAGCTCTCAGCCACAAGAAGCTTCCTCTCCACAGTCTCAAAAATATTTGCCATCTCCTTTCGCATCCCCAGCTCATTCGCAGACACTGCAGAACAACAGGCCTTCCTCAGAAACAAAATCCTATGTTAAAAGGAAGTCGGACTCTAATTTGTATGCTTCGTCCAAACAAGAGGAGGAATTGTCCATGCAGGATATGCAAGCATTACAGCAGCAAGCTGCTCTTGACTCTTCCACCCAAAGGCTAACTGATGA
>JAWLRI010000896.1:380480-400605 GCA_034781795.1 Crypturellus tataupa | reverse complement strand
ATGTTAATATACTTAAGTGATATCTTCAAGTAATATCTTCCGGAGTACTTTTATTAAAATATAAGTTGCATTCTCTATTTTTTTTGTATTTTCCAAGTGAAGTCAAGAAGAGCAGTGTAAAAATCATAACAAAGTTGTTAACTTTAAAGACAATTTCCTACGTAATAATTATATCTACACTATGGCGTGCATAACTTTTTTTTCCCTTGGATTGGGAAATCAATGTTAAAATAATTATGCAAAGAATATGTGGTAATATCAAAAGAGGTTCTATATTTTTCAGGGAGAAAGAACTGATCATTTTGAAAAGTTGTTTCCATTGGCTGTATAGCGTAGAGAAGAAGAATGTTTTTCCATTCTCTGTTTTGTCTCATCAGTCCTCATTGCTCATTATTGTTATTGTTATTAAATCATTAGAATGTTGCAAAGACTTGAATCCAGAACTTCCAGTTTTCTTATTGCAAGATATAAATGATAAATGTCCGAAAGTTGTACAGCAGTGTTTTCATATTCAATTTGTATTTCTCTTTCCTTAATCCAATTTAAAAAAGCAGACTGGAAAGAAGTTTTCCTGTTGTGACTTTTTTACTATTGTGTTTACTTAATCACTTAAAGTATTTCCTGTTTTCTGTAACTATCAAATTGTTTTCTAAGTCATTCATCATTATTATTTCTAGATGCTAACAGATACAATAACTTAATACAGAGGTGAAATAGTTGATGTTAGTGGTTTAATTGTGGCCAAATTAATGCTTCTATTTTAACTTCCATTTTTTGCTAGGATAGTTGTTTTTGTGTGTATTGTAGCAGAAAAGAAAAATAAATCTAGTTCCCTTCTTATGTTGCTGATCCTTCGTTATTTGTTTAACTAAAACTTGTTTTTCTGCTTCAGAAGCTGAAAAAGTGGCAGTTACTGCCACTGCTGCTGCCACTACTGCTGTAATAAAGCAGGAACCTCCACAGACAACTGCTCCTGTAGTCAATGTGCAGGAGAAAATGAGTTCAGCTGATCCCCTAAAAGTAGCTCAACAGGATGCTGTGTCTTCAGACCAGTTAGCAAAAATGCAGGCAACTGTTGCAATAGAAGGATGTACTGATGAGGAGAATACGGACAGTGGAGGAGAGGGCATGTACAGAGAACGAGATGAATTTGTAGTGAAGATTGAAGATATAGATACACTAAAGGTAATCCAAATACTTTCTGTGAGTTAAAAAATAAAAAATAAAAATAGAAATCAAGTAAACAAACAAAAAAAAATGTGAATTTAACCTCAATAAACTAGCAGAAGGGGAAAGGCTGCATCTTAATTTTCTGCTGTATTCTATTTTCTGGTTACTGCCAAGATGTCTTTAATGTGACCTCCTAATTAAGCATATGAAACATCTTGCTACTGCATGCACAATGAAGTAGATCTCTGTTGGTAGCCTGTGTTAAGTTTTCCAAATTATCAAAATGTTTGCACCAAAGCCATACCATGATAAAGCTTTTTTTTAATGTTGAAAAACCTATTTTTCCAAGGGCTATTGAGACTAATGTATTTATCTTAAAATAGTAGGCTTTCAAGAATAAGATGCTGAAGAAATGACTCAGGCTTTTTCAGACATTCTTGGAATTGTCTTTTCTGTAAGGGGTTCAGTTTGCTTTGCCAACAAGGAAGGGCTTCCACATGCCACCATTACAGCCCTTAACGTGACTTTATGGAGATGCTGCTTGTTGTCTCTGATTATTATTTTTTGTTGTCTCTCCATCTTAAATTCTACAACCTTGTTTAGCTTTCCTTTTCTCGCTGTCATAGTCGACAATATTGCACATTAATTTCGGAACCTTTTGATTACCTGTTTATCCTACTGAACTTAATTTTTAAATTAATTAATGTAACTTTATCATCTTAGACAAGTGCTACCAGTCTTAAGATATTTTCTTGTGTCACTCATAAAACTATTGAAGTTTATTTTGAATTGTAATTTCTGTGATATTTATTTCTTTATTTAAACAGTCCTTTGAAAGTACATCTCTCCTTAATTATGCTCAAAAAGATATTTTTGAGCTAATACTTCACATGTACAATTCATATAATTTGTCATTCCTGGCTCCAATTACAAATATATTCCTAACACAGTTTCTCAAACTATGTGAAGAAAAAAGTTTAGACTTTCTTTTTAATATTTTAAGGTCGAACTGAAAATATAACCTCCATTTAGTTCACTAGTTTGAATTGTAATGTGTGTTTTCACATTACTGCAAGCATCATGCTGTAATGTCATAGGTAACTATGGATTCCTGCTTCTGCAGAATCTGTAGGGACTTGCAAGCTTTTTCTGCTGTTTAGACTAATTATTACATTTTTTTTTGTTTTAAATTATTTCATAGACCAAAGGATTTGAAAAAAAAAATGTCATGCTGTATTTAAAAATATGTATTTTTGTGACTCAGTTGCATATGTTACACTAGTTAAAACATCACAGCATAGATGAAGGTGGATAGCACATCATCAGCACTCGGGAAGGTAAAGTTTTTAGATTGCTTATAGTAGTTCATGTCTGACTATCCTAAAATAAATGACACATAATAATGCAGGAGTTTAAATTTGAATTATTTTCATTTCATTCTTGGGTGATCTGCTCAAAACTTGCAGTGCGCAAGTACACGTCTGGAAGAAAAACACCATTTTTAGCTATTTTTTTTCCTCTGTCCTTATAGGTTGCTTTACGAACAGGAAAAGAGCCTCCAGCTATTTGGAAAGTGCAGAAGGCTTTGTTGCAAAAGTTTGTTCCTGAAGTGCGAGATGGACAGAGAGAATTTGCTGCTACTAACAGTGTGAGTATAAAAATACCTCATGAACTCTCATAGGAACTGATTTCCTAAATGGAAACGTGGGAAAGAATAAAATGTGGTTCTGGTGTATGTTCTTAGCAACCTCCTTTGTAAAAGGTTTTCTTCATCTTTTGCTCTAAATTCTGTCTAATATATCCAAGAGCAGATTCTTGCTTTCCAGCATGGGTTCTTTGGTATCATTTAGGCTGGGTAATGGAACAAGAGTTCGCCACTGGAATAAAGTAAGTGGAAGGGGGCTCATGAGCCTACTGTTTTTGATGGATACAGATAGGATTTTTGTTTTGAAGGATACAGATAGGACAGAATTCTGACAAGCAGCCTTTGCCAGCAGATAATCCTGTTGGCATAGCCCATGGGGAGATTGAAAAACAGGAGAAAATGAAGCCTGAAGTGTCTCTTGCCTTATTTTCTTATTTGAAATATTATTTGGAAATAGAGAATTCCTCTTAAATTATAACTGCTGTAGGACGGTTCACCTTGGTGTATAAACAGATTGTTTTTAAATTGTATGTTTCTTTGTTATTTGAATTTGTAACTGTTCAGCTGGATCATTTTACTTACTAGAAACATATGTATTTCATATAATGTGTGTTCATTTGTTTTTTCTCTCCACAGTATCTTGGGTACTTCGGGGACGCAAAAACAAAATACAAACGGGTATATGTGAAGTTCATTGAAAATGCAAACAAAAAGGAATATGTCAGAGTATGTTCAAAAAAACCACGAAGCAAGCCCGTGCAGTCAGCAAGGTATTCTGTTTCGATGTATTTTTCATTTTACTGTATTATTTGATAATATTTAATAAACAAGACATATCTTTCAAAAATTTCCTAATTGATCTTAATTCTAGGTTTCTTTCTCTCTTTCTCTCTCTCTTTCCCTTAAGCCTAATCTTTTCCTTAATACTAAGTTTTAATATTCGGTTCAGTCTCCTATAGCTTCTGTGTGCTCAACTTATCTCTTTTTAACGTAACTTAGACTTTCCATGCTTGTCTAAATATAAAATTATAATCCTGTATTCAATCACAGATAACTAAGAAGGATTGTTAAATATTATGGCAAAAATGTGAAGTGGTGTACTATTTGTAGTTACCTGGGAGACTGAAACAAATATTTATAATCCAAAGGGAATATATTTTGGTTAAATAAGTATTTTTTTTTATTAAAAAATTTATAAAATATATTTTTATTAAAAAGGACTTGTGGAGTAATTCTTTTTTTGATAGAAGTCTTCGTAATTTTGCAGGACTATTCATTGCAAACCTAGCAGTAGTAACAACAAAACCCCTGATCCTCCTGCACCAAAACCAACAGCAACAAAGGTCTCTTCTGTGAAACCCAAAGCTAAACAGCCAAAGGTAAAGGCTGAACCACCACCAAAGAAAAGGAAAAAATGGAAAGAAGAATTTTCATCTTCCCAGTCTGATTCTTCTCCTGAGGCACAGAGTGATGAGGATGGTGAGTGATGCACTACTGCTAGCATGTAGTCTTATAAAAACTGTTGCTTGAACTTGCAGATTTTTCTATATTGGTCTTAGGAAAAAAAGGAACATGAAAATCTGTCAGTGCTCTGTACTATTGTTTTCTCAAAACATTTTTCGTATCCTTTGTATAAGAACTCATGTATCTCATGCAGTCTATTAATAAAAATAAAGAGTGCGAAGAGTATATTTTTACTACTCAACTCTGCTACAGTTACAGAAGAAAGCTGATTCGACAGGTTACATCTCATTAATCACATTATTCATTAATTTTCCATTGCAACTGCACATTATGTCTAAAATAACATTTCTGCAAAGCCTGTCTGCAGGCAGATGTGAGCAGAATTCAGATGTTACTGTTGTTTTTTTCATAACCTAGGATGAAAAAAGAGTTGAATTTTGGCCGTTTCGTTGCTTTTCTGAATGCCAGTGTTTGAGTGCAATCTCTTTGCTGATTTGCTGTAAAGACATCCATAGGGTTGAGGAAGTTTGATATACAAATTGCAAACAACAACAAGACAAGTACCACTTGTTATCTGATCATTATTTTTTTTAACTAGATTTGGCTTATGAATAGGCTGATATTATTTCCGAATAAATTAGCTATAATCTCCTGGGATACCAGTAGGGGTCACTTGTGTTTTAAAAATGGAAGCCTTCAGTTTTGAAAAGCAAAAATCCTTGCAGATATTTAGGAAAGAAAAGTCAATATATTCCAATTAATTTTCAGAGCTTGTACCTCCAGCTCCCTTTGTTACTCGCTTTTTGAATACAAGAGCTATGAAAGAGACTTTTAAGAGCTATATGGAGCTGCTTGTTAGCATTGCCTTGGATCCAGACACGATGCAAGCCTTGGAAAAGAGCAATGGTACAGTATGTTTAACCTTGGTACTGCTTTTATTATTACATTTGAAAGTTGCTCATTTGTAAACCAAACATATTCTTAAAAAGGGGAGGCAGGGAGAGAATGGGAGAAAGGAAACCCACCAAACTTTTAGTTACATGCCAGCACTAGAAGTGCTTTGTATGTTGCATTGTGTAGTTTTATACCACATTCAGTTTGCCAGTATTTTATAAAAGTCATTTTCTAAGACTCTCCCTATTCTTTAGCTGTCTGGTCTGCTTTGTGCATGCATGTGCCCTTATTTCAAGGACCTGTTCCTGTGCGCCACGTCAGTAGTCCTGCAGAAAGGAAAGAAGTTGACTTCATAGCTAAGGGACTGTACTGACTCAAAAATTCCGTATACAGCCATATGCAGCCTAAACCATTTGAGCAAGTTGATTCAATTAGAGATTTAAAGTGGGTTTGTGAGCAAATTATGTAACTTTTTACTTTTACTCTTATGTCAATGGGTATAGGCATGTCTCCAGTAAGACTGAGGAAATGTTTCTTACTAATCAACTGTTACTTTTTTGTATATCTGTTAGATGAGCTACTTCTGCCTCACATGAGAAAAATTGATGGCATGCTGAATGACAATAGGAAGAGACTGCTTTCCAAATTACGCTTGGATCAGGCTTTCAAGGTATTCATTTATTAACTCCTTGCAGTTTTAATGACATTATAAAGCAAGTCATTGAATACATGCCACGCAGGCGAAACTGAAAAGCAGGAAGACAAACTTTTAACAGAAGTGAATACGAATTTGCAAGAGAAAGAGGTGCTAGAAAGTCTGTGCTTATGTATGGTATTTGGAGAACATTTTATGATGGAGATATTTATACTGCAAAGGTAAATCTCTTGCTTTTATTCCACATGGTTCATTTTCAAATATTTTTACTCTTTAAACTTCAAGTTTGCCAAAATAAAATGTTTGCTGTCAGTTTAGAGCTTTTGGTTAAGTATTTATATTGCTGGTAAAACCTTAATATACTTTTCCATGGAATAACTTGTTGGGGAACAACTGTCTGAACTTTCATGAAGTAGAGAGAATGCGATCAAAGTATCTTAAAACCAGGGCTGAATCATTAGAGAATGCATTTGTGCACTCTCTTGAAAAGGAGGTGGCAGGAGAGAAAGCAGCCCTCCTCTCTCAACAGAGAGAAGGTGATGGGGAGCGCAGGCTTTGCAGTTCCTGCTTTTTGCACACACCTCCCTGAGCAGCTCTACACTTCTGTTTCTTGATGGCTTTTAAAAGCGCAGTGAAGTGAGCGAGGGTTAATTTCACAGGTGTTTGAGAAGGAGCTGTCCACAGCTATCTATCCTTCTGAAATGGAAAGGGTTTTGTGAGCAGCAGCACTGGAGCAGCCCTGTCCATTACTTGCACCAGATGAAACTTGCTCTTCCACCTTCTGTCCTCTTATGTCCACAGTACCTTTTGGAGATATATTTCTCTGTTTCTTATTCTGTCGTCTTATTTTTGATATCTTGTTGAGGAACAATGAGAAGGTTATCTTACATGCCAATTCTGCACTGAAATCTTTAATTTTTTTCCTTTATAGCTATTCCCAACTGTCGTGTGGGTCACTAACGTCACTGAGCAGTGAAACAATTCTAACTTACTTGATTTTTAATGCAGTGTATGGGGCAGAAAGATTAATTCACCTCTCATCCATTACTGGAGTTGTGTATGTACAAATGTCAGTTGCCCACCTTTTTGTTGTCAGTGGTGCTGTTTTCTCAACAGCTAAGCAATTTTTTCCTACTTAGAATTTGTTGACTTCCTCTTTATCATTTGAAGGCATGTGGAGGACCTTAGACTTTCAAAAAATTTACAGATCCTCAGAGGAGGGATGCATAACCTCCATGTTTTATTCTTTTGCAGTAAGAGTTTTGTGTTAGTAGTTATTTGTGTGGCTGCTTCTTTTATGCTTGTTTGTGCAGAGAAGAAAGGCCACATTAAGGTAGGATATGAATCTGTTAGAATTCTAGTTACTCTGTGCAAATTCACAGAACGGAGCGAGAAGTAGTTTATTTTACCTTTCCTCAATTTTCCCCAAAGGGGGAAAAAAAAATCTTGTCTAATACTAATGTAAGCAATGACAGCTGTTTATTCAGTAGAATTCATAACTAAAATAATAATAAAAAACCCTTTGTTGTGTCTATCTCTAAAGTTAGCTTAAACCTTAGTTTCCAAATACAATCTGCAATCCAAGTCTAGGTGATGTGGTGGACACTGCAAGACAAAAAGATGTTTATGTCTCAGTTTCTGGTGGAAGGGACCAATTTGTACCATGCTTGGGTTAATGTCCTGAATAAAAATGAAACACCTATTTGTCATCAGAAGCATTTGGTTCTTCTTAAGATGCAAGTCAGTGTGACGATGAACATAAGAAAGCCTGCTTCTGTTCCAGCTGTGATCAAATGATCACAATTATTCAATTCCGTTATTCAATTATTTAATTCTTAGGCTGAAATGAGACACCAAAACAATAACTGAAAAATATAACTATTCATAAGCATCAGTCAGTTTGGTTATTCTTAATATTGTGCATTTGTTTGCATGGATAAGTTGAAAAATGATCTTTTTCATTGAATTAATTTGAATTTGAATGTATTAATTTGCTGAAATAGCAATGCTGTATTAAAATTCAAGTTTCAAATTAATTCAACTCCAGTCCAACTCCAAAGTTAGCAGTCAGTGATATGCTCCATTGTGTTGCCTGCAACTTTATGGTTCCAACAGTTTACCCCATTTTTGGGTTATAGTTTTATGCTGACAAAATGAGAAAATGTTACTTTGTCTGTAGCTTAAGCTTGGTAAATGATGTAACTGCCTAAATTTATTTGGAAGTAGTTATTACCTTTTTCTGTCTTTTGTGCTAAGATATGGAAATCACTAATATATTCTTCCTCATTACAATTCAAATTTATCTGTTTTAGGTCAGTACTCCTGTCCTGTAAACAGTTCTGGTTAATAGGAGTTCGCCAGAGGAAGGCAGAGACGGCCAAACCCCTGATACCCAAAGCTAGAGTTCACAGTAGCGATCACAAAGGCTATTGCAGTGGATAGAAAGAATAAATAATTCAAACCTGTTCAAGTTTTGTTCCAGTTTGAAGGCAACTGCCATGACTATTTTACATGTACAGGTTAGCCAGTTGAGGTTACTGTTAACTATATGTAACTGTTCCATTGCACAGTAAATTTTATAGCTGGAAGGTTTTTTTTTTTTTTTCTTTTTCAATAAAGAGGAAAATGGCTAGAAAAATGTATATGGAGGACGATTTTGAAAGCAAAGTGCAGTTTATTAAAAATTAATCTAGTCAACTTTCTGTATTGTCACAGTAGTCTATACTTAACTACTTAAGCTACAACATTAATATATTTTCTTAAATCTATTTTTTTCCTCATTCTGGACTATAATACTAAGTTATATACCGTCATTTAACTCGGTATTATTTTTCAGGATCGGTTTATATAGCATAGCAGAATATTTCAAAATAGCTGTTAATACTATGTTTACACAACAAATCTACGTAAATGATTTAATGCAAAACTGAAACTGGTAAAAATGAAGTTCACCCCTGTGTCTTAAAATGAACTTTGTAAAGTTCTTTTTTAAAAGTGTTTTTAAAACCGTCCATCTATTTCAGTGTGTGCAAGCTTTTCTATTTCAGAGTTTGATAAGAGGCAATTATTTTATATTTTGCAAAAGCAAAATGGTTTGTCCCAGCAAGAGCTGCGACACAACCCATGAAGATATTTCGGCATCCAACCCCGGTAACAATTGGCAGACCTCCCATGCCTGAATAGCAGTCAAGTATCCAGGCATCTCACAGTAATTAGACTGTAGAGGCTCTTGAGTAGAAATAGGGAAGAAAGCAAAAAAAGGGGGGCTAAAGGTGAAAAAATGCCTGCTGGAGCCTGTCTTTTTGCTCTAGTGAAGGAATTGTGGATCATACATGAGATACAATAAAAAAGATCTTCTCATATTGAAAAACTATAACAGCCAAGACCAGGTGGTTATGCTTTTCAAACTGTGTATTGTTGCGTGATAGGTAGCGGATAAAGATTTTTATCAGGTCTTTATGGAGGAACAAATCGCTTCATTAGCTGCATTTTAACTTCTAAAGGAAAAGTGGCCGGCAGCTGTTCGTTTTTTCCTAATCTTTTCTCTTTATGTGCTCTGTTTAAAGAATGCTTTGGAAAACTTTCCTGAACTGACAGTAATCACTCGGGATGCTAAGACGAAAACAGGGGGAATGTCTGTGTCTAAGATCAAAATGAATGGTAAAGCTTATAACAAGAAAACGCTGAGGGCTTCTAAATCAACCACTAAGTTGGCACCGGTAAGTGTTCAGAAGGTTTATTGTGCCATTATCTGACTTCTAATTTGATAACAACATTTGTATAAAATACTATTTAATCTATTTTATCAAAATACAGATTTACCAAAATGTAAATTCTTTATTGAACCAATTTTGTTGAATTTGAATTGTAACTAGAAGACATTAAAGGCAACATTGAAAGCAGTATGTTAAATCATTACTTAAACTTATTTATGAAACGTAGATACTGTATTTGAGCAGGGAGAAAAAAATAATTCACAATTATTTGCTATTTCAGTTTTTGAACTACAACTCTTCTATTAAAACATTTAGAGCAAAATGCTGTCCTCTCCTGTATATTGATTCAGGAGTTATTTTGTTGCCTCTGCAGGACGATGGAGCAACAGTTTGTCCTTAGAACAGGAAGGAGGGAGTGGGCTCTGCCCTGTCTCTCGCCTGTCCCTGGAGCACACCGAGCAGCAGAGCCATCCCTGTTAGATAGGGAATGAGGGGATTAAGAGGATAAATTGGATGCAACATACCTTAAACTGTAGCGAAGTATGTCAAGGCAGTTACTTGAATGAAACTTCCATTTCTGAAACGTTGAAAGATGTATTTATAGAAGGTGATGCCCATCATGTCTGTTTCTTGGAACAACACATGCACGAACGTAAAAATAACTGTTCTTTTTGCAGGAATTCACTGTAGATCCAGAAAAAATACAGTTATATTCTTTGTATCACTCACTCCATCATTACAAATATCACATATATCTGACATGTAAAGAGGAGGTAAGTATTGCTGTCTTTTGAGATATTTTTAGGTACATTAAGGGAATTCATTGAGAGTATTGAGCCTCAGTAGAGGAACTGTTCTTTTCTTTTTGGCAAATGAGTATAGATTGTGGCCTCCTTGTATTTTAATTAATTCTTCATGGCAAAGAGAAGGGCATGCTGAGCATGGATGTGTCCTTGATGGGCACTGCTGCCCAGATCAGTCAGATGTGGGGTTTGTGTAGGGAATATATCATGAGGAATCAATTGGTAGGCAGGCATTCTTCAGTGTTATCCAAAATAAACTAAACAAACTGCATTAGTTTCTGTAACTGCTCAGCTCTATAATCTGCTGTGTCTTAGAATGGCTTAGAATACATTTTTGTCTGGTCGAAATACTCTAGGTAACAAAAACATGAGAGTGGAGCTCTGGCGAGGACCACTGCTAAGAAATGCCATTTGTTTAGTTTTCGAGCTTAAAGGTTTTCTTTCAAAGAGGGGTGGTATTTAACTGCAAAATATTATAAAAACAAAAATTCTGAAATGTTGGCAGTCTAACGTGTATATGTATGTGCTTGTGTGTCTGTCTCTCTTCTCTTTTTTGAATAGATTTCTTCTGTTCAGAAAAAGAGTGCAGACCTGGGACAGGAAGAGATTGTGCAGCTGTGCATGAAAAATATGAAATGGGTGGAGGATCTTTTTGAAAAGTTTGGTGAACTTTTGAATCGTGTCCAGCAGAAATGCTCATAACAGAAATGTATCCCAAATCTTACATTTTTCTACGGCACTAACCTGAGGGAACAGAAAGCTCAGAGAAAGGCTCTGATTTCTTTTACAATGCCAGACTGCATTCTTGTTCATAGGCATTTTTATTTCTCTTTCTGGAACTTTGTGCCTTGGCTCTTGCTAAGGAAAAGTGATGCTGCCAAGGAAATCAGTCCTTTGGAGATGGAACTAAACGTAAACCTAACCACATTTTTAACCAGAAGAATTATTTTCTATTTTGTAAACTGTTGGATAACTTAGTTTTATTTTCAGAAATGTTTTTGACAAGAGATAAAGCATGCACTACGTATACCTTTTTCTTTATTGCTAAAAAGATAACACTTAAAACACTACAGATTTTTTCCATCTTTGACTAAGCAACAGGAAAAAGTCAGCGTTGGGGTGAACTAATTTTCACGTGTATCTGGCCACCAAATTTAGAGTATTGTACATTTTGTGAACAGAGTGGGAGTGACCAGTTCCTGCATACATATAATGCCATCATTAAAAAAAAAACAGAACAAAACAAAAAAAACAGTAATGTCATTATGCTTTATGGACTCCTTTTACTATTATCATGTTCAGGAGACTGAACATGGAGTTGGTGCAATCCTATGACTGCTTTTTGTGTCAAAGTATATTGTGATGAAAGACAATGACCTTAACTATTTTCCCTGTTTTGAAGAAAAAAAAATATTTTCCTTTATACTGTTTTTTTTTTTTCTTTTGGAGAAAAAAAAAGAATTCAATTGTACATTTTATCTCACTAATAGTTGTATTTTTCACAGAGGAAATATTGTGGTTAAAATTGTTTCATGTATCTTTGTAATACACTTTCCATTGTTTTCAGTAAATCCTATTCATTTATATGTTGATTTCATATTGTAAACTATATATCTTGAGGTAACCCTTTTGTTTATACAGGTTTGCTTCAGTGTTAACCAGAATAATGCATTCTAGACTAGTTTTGCTTTAAGTGTAGTTGTGTTAGACACTGCAGATATTTTCCGATATGTGAAAATAAATTTCTTACTAAACTAGCACTTGATTAACTGAGAGTTTTAAATGAGGTACTACTACACTTTATCTTCGTCAACAAAGATTGATGATTGAATAGACTATATGCAGTGTTAAACACAGCTTTCATAGTTGTTTGTAGAACTGGCAGTCGCAGAGCTGTTCTCTTCTTGGTGCCTTTCAAGTCTTCAAACATCTTTTTGTAGCTGTTTTTTCCCTCCAGTTTGTTAACAGTTAGTGTTGCCACTAGTCACACTTAGACAATGAATGTAATGGGCTCTAATCAGGAGAACATTTTCTTTAAACTTGCCAGCAGAATGCCTTACCGAGTCATTCAGGATGGAGATGTGATCTACTGGGGTCCTAAAAAAATAGGCCTGTTGTTCTTCAGATAATGTAGACAAAAAAACAAATCCTTTATCCTTTCACTGCCACTTAGTGCCTTAATTTCAGCCAAGAAAGCAGGGTTCACTATTCATTGGCCAAATGAAATAATCTTCAGCGCCATGTGACCTATTTCCCCATTTTCTGTTTTGATCGTATTTAGTTGCTAAATATTCATTAGACTGTAGAACTTTGAAATGTTTAATGAATAGATGTGAAAATGAAATGATTTGATTTTCAATAATAAAATAGAGGTTTGAAAATGAAAGTATATACGGAATTTTAGCTGATTAGTTTTAGAACCTTGTAGGATGTTTACCGTATTTCCAAAGGTTTTCATCTTCTAAAAGCAATAATTCTCCTGTAAAATCTGTATGCAGACTACAGCGAACAGACTGAGTCAAGAATGGGAATGGGAATGTGCCCCTGCCTTTTTAAAAGCCTCTTCATAGCCTTTTTGCTGTAAAAAGGGAGTTAACTGTTACACTACTGCTGTGTCTACGGTAATCAAGGGGAGCGAATGGGTTTTGATTTAGGAAGAGGCGGGCAGGCCAGTGCCTGGCGCCCTGTTGGCAGGGCGCCCAGCAGAGCGTTCCCCTGCGGACCGGGGTGACGGCGGCGGCAGAGAGGTTGAACTGCTCCGGCCCGGAGCGGTGCCCCGATACAGTGGGGTGCACGGCGCTGCTTGCAGCTCCTCATTGGTGGTTTTAAGAGTGATGAGATGCAAGCTGAGGGAGCAAAAAGGTTGCCTTTTTGATTGTACGTACACAACTTACAAGACTTTGTGTCTCCCTTTCTAATAGGACTGAGAGTCACTCACGGAGAGACGTTTCTGTGCTTATGAAATGACTTATATGCCACTGCTTTGTGCTTCCTGTGGACTTCTTAATCTAGAAGTAGCCTTCGGAAGCTAGTTGTTTTGATCCAAGCGCATAGATACTGGAAGAGAAATCAGAAGCTTTTGGAGTAGTTGGTTATTGTTGAAAAGCAGATGATTTAAGAAACAACAAGGTTTAATAAGAAGAAGTTAAAAAAGAAAAGGAATGGCCAGGATGCTCTGCACTACCATAGAGGCCACCTGGCTTATTTTGTTTCTTTTATTCCCAAAGCCAGTGAAGGAAGCGCTGTGCCTATAAAAGATAGGAGAAAGTTGTCTTGAATGAGACCCCAGACTGTTAAAGATTCCTGTAATGGAGCCTCTGTTTTAGTCTTGGGCTGCCAACATTGTGGCTGGGTTACTATTTACCAAATGAGAACGGAGTGAAAATGGAACTCTCAAGTATGTGTGAAGGATCATAAAGCAAAATAAAGCGTTGTTAGTGGGATTGAAGAGGATTTTTATACTGAAGCAAACTTAGGAAAAAAATCAATGTACAAATTAGTTTTCACACAAGGATTTTGCTTTGTTTTGTGGCATTTTAGATAACTATTTCTGCACCCACACCTCAGTCTTCTTTCTTTATTGAAGTAACAGGTCTTCATCCCTTATCATCTGCTGACCGTGGAAATTGAGCACTCATTTGACTGCAAGAGAAGATACACTAGGAAGGAACAAAACTCTCCGTAGACTATGAATTAGCAAATTAGGAATTAATGAAACTAACTGCATGATGAATTATTTGGTTTTTAATTCCACCATCTATTCCTTTAATACGGCATCCCTATTTACATCAGGTTTGTTTTTATTGAAATACAGTATTTCTCTTAAGGGCAGGTTTTCTTTGAGATGCTATTTCCAAAGTTTTGCTAGAAAAGAAACAGAGACAAAATTGGATTTAAAAACCGTCTCTGAAAATGGCTAAGAAATTTAGGGTCTCTGAAGTTCTGTGACATGTATCTTATTCATATATTGTCTAAATGGAATACTACTTTTTAAAAAAGCAAATCTTACAAGCTGTCTTCCAAGTAAATGTTTTCCATAGGGGGAAATATATTTTAAGTATTATTTAAATATTTACTACTATTTAAAACAATTTTAAAGCATAAAAGCTAAAACTATGGTCATAAAATGTCAATGTGTCATCAGTCATTTCTTATTTTGTTGTCAACACTTGACAATTGGTTTCTTTTACCCTGTTACATACCTGTGCGTTACACAATGCACGTTCTGCCATATCTTATTGTTTAAGCTAAGATTAACGTGTCGCCGTTAACAAATGCATGTTTTCTGCGTATCTTCTCTACATATGGCAAAAAGGAACTAGGGCTGATAAGAGACACTTTATGCATTCTTAGTCCATATTTTCAGATGGTCCGTTACACAATGTATGGAAATGTGAAAAAGGACAAGTTTTGTACCATTCGTGATGTTATTAACTAAACCCATTAAAGTGAAAACACTTTTTAAACAAAAACCCTATAATGCTCAGTGATTTATTATTAAAATATTCAACTTGAAAAGCTAGACTGTCGGGAAAAGATTGGCTTTTTAGACAATGTTTTCTCATCCTTCGATATGGTGAAATACAGGTCTAGTTCTTTCTCATTATATTGTATGAATTCAGGAACATGTATTTTTCTGATTTTTTTCTTGTATGGTTCTCAGTGTTCTTGAGCCCAGTTACACTATGTATATGCCATTTCTTAAATGGATATGACAAGAGAGGAGCCAAACAACTGTGCTAAAAGCCAGGCTATATTCTTCTGGGATTCAAGTGTGTTTTGATACACTGTTTTTTTTTTCCTGTGTTCGCTAAGTAGAATATCCCTATATATCTGTGGGGAAAATGGTGCTAAAGGGTGGAGGGGTTTTCAATTGCAATAAACTACTCCAGATGCTTTCTTATGAGTTCTGTTTCTCCACACAGGGGGCTGAAATCCCACATTTGTTTCTCTGCATTTTAACCATAAGATTTTTTGCCCTTTTCTGAGCCACTTGCTTGCAGAAAAATGTGAATCTACAATATTTTTGTAATGCCCCCATGAATAAGAGGTGATTCACAAACCAAGATGAATAAAAAAAAAAAATCAGCTGTTTGCCCATGGAGTTATTGTTGTCTTCCCATTGCAATGTGGAAGCTGAACCTTTAATTATGCATTTCAATGTGAGTTATAATTTCGGAAGGTGCTTATTTATTAAACCGAAGGTGAGATGCAAGAAGCTGAAAGTATACAGCTTCTTAAAGGAAATGAACGGCTCCAATAGTGAGTAAATAATCTTACAAAGTCAAAGTAATTAATTCCTCATAGGTGTTTGCCTCTCCAGTAGAAGCCTAACAAATCTTTGTTTCATTTCCAGAGATTAAAGAACAGAAAACTTTCCTAAAACGTCTTAGAATTTAATCCTTTGTAAAAAGGACAATGGTGAATACAAACAACGATGTACAAAAATCAGAAGAGAAAGGAAAGGTGAGGGAAAACAGCAAACAATTTCTACAGGGGTGACCCATATGTCATTTTTCTTTGATACAGCTTTTCTGCTCTTAAAAGTTTTACTAGACTATCTTGTATTTAAGTAAGAAAAATAAGTATTTTGCCTAGGTTTTCCTTAATCCCCATTAAAGCACCTGCTGAAATTCTTTCACTTGCAGGGAAAAAGTAGGCAAAAGGATCCATTTTTGCCAGCCACCATACCAAGGGATAGAGGGAAGCAGTAACAGCAGCAGTGGCACCCAGATAGGAATGCGGAGCAGTTAAGGGCCTTCATTTGAAGAAAAACAGATCCAGAATGAGGTAGGACTGCTCATACATATAAAGGCCAGTATAAGAAGAATCTCAGCAAGAAGATATATGTATCTATATTTTTAAGAAGATCAGGGGGAGGTGTTAGGAGTGATCCCAATTATGAAAGGGTTTTGTGAGACATACAGTGAATAGTAAAACAGACTGAAAAGTCACAGCAAATTAGCAATATGATCCAGTGGCGCAGGGACATTCGTAGCTGAGGGCATCAGTGGAGTGTGGTTTGCATTTTGGCACACATAGTGAGCTTTGCAAGAAGATAAATACAGTGTAATCTTACTTCTGCCTTCTGTTTTGCTCTCAGAAGAGGCGTTTTATTATCAGTCTTGAAAGGCCTGGATATGCCTGCATGGAAGCAGTGGTTTTTTATTGCCTCCCATAGTAAGCTGTTTTCAAGTGTGTGTTTTCCTGGGCTCTGGTTCTGTCTTATATTGTATAGTCAGCATTTCAACATATTTTGTTCCAAGTGTGAGATGAGCAAAAACTCTTTCAAGAAAAATTTATAAATCAGATGGAGGGTTTTTTATTATTATTATTTTTGCAAATACAGATATGTTCTCAAAAGGTTAGCAGTTTCATCTCACTTCAGGCATCCATGTGAAAGGTTAGGAAAAAGAATGAATTGACTTCTCTGTCTGTAGAGTTTGAACATTTCCAATAAACAAAAAGATTCCACAGCACTGCAAACTAGGACTTTGACCTAGTTAAGGAGATTTATTGGGAAATAGGTTGCTAACATTTTAGCCAGCGCATTCAAGTCTTACACTTTGACGCAGGTGAATGTGTATAGGGTTAGCATGCATGGAAATGGCAATTAAATGCACTTTTTTGAGCATAGGGGTAATATGGAAATATGAAAGTAATCATGCTAACGGTAGATACCAGTTAAACTGTAAAACTACCAGGCAATATATGGCCAATACATTCATCTTGTTTGGATGTCCTGTTTTTCCTAACTGGTGGCTTTTAGTGTGATTAGTCTGTGCATTATTCTTACATGTTTTTGCTGCCACAACAGAATGTGAACAACATAATTGAAGAAAGGAGCTAAAATTCAATGTGCTATTATATGGAATAATGTTTTTGTCCTGCAATATGCAGGAATACACAGTTTATCAGCTATCACAGCTCCCTGAAAAAGGGTAAGTGCTAGGCTGGCAGGTGGCTAGATGGCAAGTTCTTAAATTTCAATTACTTGTTTGTGGCTGAGCCCTGTGAGTGCTCCTTCTAGTCGAGCCGGTTTCTGGCATGGGGATCACAGTGAGCTAGTACTGCTGGGCAAGCAGACTTTATCCAAACAGGGCTGTTGGGACCACACCAGGGCACGCTGTGGTGAAGCTCTGCTTAAAATATATGTATATCTTAAATGTCTTATTATTAAAGACAAAATTCCTTACTAGTTTAGCTAACTAAAATGTCCTAATAGAGCTGCAGAGGCCAGTTGGTTGTGTGTTATGTTGCTAGTAACCTTGGTGCCCTATGCACTTACTTCCTTGAGGTGAGCCAAGGGAAGGAAACGGCTTTGGTCTGCTCCCGTGCCAGCCCCGTGCTGGGACTGTCTCGGAGCGAAGCCGTGTCCCGCCGGAGGTCAGCGCGCGCCCGGCTGGTCGCCTGCCTTCTCCTCCTCCGCTTTGCTGTGCACTCGCATTGGTATTCCGGCCAGGGATGGAAGGATCTCCCTCCTCAACAGTGCCCGCTTTGTTCATTCAAACAGGCGCTCGCCCAGAGGCTTCTGTCTCACCAGCTTCTTGTTTGTCCCAGTCCCTGCAGGAATGCAGGGGTGGAATCCTGACGGGCTTCATGTCATTATGAAATCCTGAAGTCTGCACTTGGGGAGTAAATCTTGCCTGAGCCTTGCAACTGCGAGTGGCTTGTCTCAAAGGTGGTTGGATTGTGGGCTAAATGTTGCAGGATGGCATCATCGTAACCCACCTACTACTGCTATTTTTTTTTTTTTTTTTAATGCTAGATGCAGATAGGATATAGGGACCAAGCAGTAATGTGAACAACTTGCTCTGCACCCTAAGGGAGAGCGTTCATCTTCGGTAACCCATGGAGTTCTGCCCCAAGCAAACCTCCCATGCTCTTTAGTACAAATAGCACAAACGAAGGCAGTCACTCTGCGAGTTCTTTCCACTTCCTTCATATTTGTAACATATCAAAGTCTTTTGCCATCCAATATCATATGAACAGCTATCATTTTTTAGAATTTGAGATTAATAAAAGTGGGAGGTAAAGTTTCTGATTTTTATAGGACAGTTCTAATATAAAATAGCAACACACAGAGTTCTTTATATCTTCATGTAATTACATGGGAGGGTTTTGATACCTGTAAATGAAACTCCTGGGTTTTTGTTTGTTTGTTTGTTTGTTTGTTTTGTTTTCCTTTAAGTCAGTAGCTTTACGTGAGAGTGTCGTGTATGGTGAAGTTTAATTTGCCTGATCACTTGTGAATGGAATGGAGCCACATTTTAAGGGTTACTGTTCAAAATGTACTCTTTTCATCAGCTTCAGTATTGCAATGAATACAGGCATTGTTGATATTAAAGAAAAAGTACAAAAGAGTAACTGTTCTAAATATCTGGAATACTTTTTTGAATTTTTATGATAAGTATTATTTGCTATGCTTTTTCAGAAACAAAGCCATAAAGATTGGGTCCAGTAAATTCCTGTGATTATGACAATAAAACATTATATGTATTTAATTTAAATCTAAGCTCTGACTACACTTAATCTTTGAAGTTTATATTATTGTGGAAAGACATTTGAACTCTAAAAGAAATGTGGTACAAAAAAGAGACAGCCTTCTGTAGTCTGATATGTGTTTATGAGATTTAAGATTAGCATTTAAAGTGCACAGTGTGTTAATGCTTCAGAATAGTGGAATCTGAATTATTTTTACTTAAAAAATACAAGTGTTCTGAGAAAATGCCTACTTATATCATGGTCTGCTAGTGCTCACTGAGAAACTTTTTCCTCATTTTACAAAGGTATTCCTTGGTTTTTCACTTTGTGATACAAATTTCAGTTTTGCCTTGTGCATCCCCATAATCAGAGAAGACCTGAATACAGGTGACAGTCCACTCTATTCTTTATCATGTTGATGCTCAAGCAAGCACTTAATTGACCTGAGTAATTTATTCATATCTCGATCGGTAAAGACATGCCTGAAATTGTGGCTGTTGAATTTAAACACCCTGCGTCTGCCTCTAATTAAACCCTAGGGTTCTTACATAAGTTTCCAAGAAGTCCTGTGAGTCTTGAGCTGGCAAGTTGTTCAGAATCTCTTGATCCTGTTGTAGTCGATGGGAGGATATGATTTCCAGATTACCTGAAATCAAATCAAAATAGACATTTATTTTGATGTTCCTGACTGTGAAAATTACACTGTGCAAATTAGGAGGCAGCCACCCACCTTGTTAAAATCAATTTTAGGCACTAAATCACGCTGCTGTGTGTGTGCAACTTCACATCACTGTATTAGATCAGAGCAAACAGGGCTTTCCATAGAATCAAACTTCCCTCAATTATGCTCTTTCTAACCTCCTTTGTCATACTCTGTGTGCCGGATTTTTGATATATTTACTTCATGCAGCACCTGCGCCTGTGTGCGGTGCTGTGTTTTTTTCAGTGGAACAAACCGCTTCTGGCACAAGATACTGCTCCACGTGCACGTGAGCGCGGCGAGGTCGGTCCTGACGGCTCGAGTATGAGTGACACTAGTCACGTCCTTGGCTTTCCCTTGTGCGCCCCGTGTTCAGCTTTAGGAACGGCTGCTCGACGGCAGCACCCTACCGGACTTTCAAAGGCTGGGCCGTGGCCGTAGCTGAAGCAGATCCCTTTTCCTCTGCGCTTAGGAGTTCCCGTGCCAGGGGAGGTCCCGGTAACGCTGCTCGTTGTCGCTGTCGCTGTCGCCGTTACCGGGTGTTTCACCGGGCCCGCGCTCGCCCGGGACGGCGGTTGGAGGGCGTTGCCGCCC
>JAWLRI010000896.1:344723-370924 GCA_034781795.1 Crypturellus tataupa | reverse complement strand
GATCGCCGTTGGCGCCGTGCGGCGCGGGAGCCGCCCGCTGCCCCCGCAGGCCGGCGGCTGCGGGCGTTTCGCGTGGCTTTGTGTGCGGAGCCGCTCTCCGCGCGCGCGGTAGCAGCGCGGTGCGGGTGGCGGAGCGCCGCTTTGCATCGGGTGCTTGCGGGAGCGGGGCTGAGAGGAGCCAGAGCGGAGCGTTTCGCTTGCATTCACTTGGTTTTGTTATGGCTTCTCCGCCGCTTCTCTTGATATGTAAAAAGGGGGAAAAAAAAAAAACAAAAAGCACCAGAGGAAGGTACCAAGTAGTAGACTGTGTTACTAAAGAGGGATCATTGTTTCTGTGTAACGAATTCTGTAACGAGGGAGAGCTGTTTCTGTGAGGTGAAAGGTGACGACTGCGTTTTTGCAAGCGGTTTTGTCAAGCTTATTGATCCGGGAGAAAGAGGATTTGTTCTAGACCTGTCCTGGCGAACAGTCAGCGCGGGCCGGGAGAAGAGAGTGCACTATTGCAGAGTGCTCTGAATCCACAAGTGTGCCCGGTAACCTGCCCTGCTGCGGAGCCCTTTGGCCGAGCGGCCCGGGAGCCGAGCGGTGAAAGCGCTCAGACTAGGCTGCAGTTTGGGGACTGTAGCCCTTGAGGGGCCATTTCATGGGAGGTGACACTGCAGAGCGTGTCCCGTATGGTAAGAGTGACAGGCTGGGGGAGAAGCCTGCGGAATAATCGTGGGACTGGTTATCTCCTCTGGGGGTCCTGGAGCAGCTTGCCACCCCAGTAATATTTCTGTACCTTTCTAGAGCTTGCGAGGCTAAAACGCGCTGGGAGAGTGCAAGATATATCACACAGGACTGTTATTTTGGCTAGACAATGTATTTTCCCCTCCGTGTTTAACCCGTCTTGCATTTTCTGTCTCAGCTCTCCCCCTCTAGCTGCTCTTCTCGTCGGATCTCCTCGGGCCCTCGCAGCTGGAGCGCCCGCCGCGGGGAGAGCCCTGTCCCGCTGCCGGGGCCGCGGCGGCTCCCTGTGCTCCCGGAGCCCTTCCGTGCCGGCCTGGGCCCGTCGGGTGAGCCGGAGCCGCGGTTGGGTGCTCTGCCGCGGGGATCGCTCTGCGCTCGCTCCGCTGGCGCTCCTGCCCGCGCCGGGGAGGACGCGGCGCCCTGGGCGAGCGCCCCGCGTCGCCGTGTGCGGGGCGACCGTCCCGAGTCACTGCTGTGCACACGGGTCATCATTTCTGATGGCCACCGAGCCCGCCGGCACGACACGGGTAGCGTTCAACTTGCATTGTTAGCTGCTCCCGTGGCTCTGTTAAAAAATAAATATATATTCGGTGTTCTGTATTTCCACGCTGTTGCTTGTGCCGCGTCCTTTCCAGTTTAGTCCTCGACTCTGCGGGAAGCAGACTGAGTAGCTGCGAGGCGCTTCTGCGGGCTGCTCCGTCCTGCGGGAAGCTGCGATCCCGGGATAGCAGGTGATGGAGGAAGCGGGTGCTTTCCCAGGAGCGTTTATTATTGTTGTGTTCTGCGCTCCTGGTTTTTTTGAAAGCCTGTTCCCAACTTCCCTCTTCGCAGCACTGTCTGGTTCTGGTTATTGCATTGATTTAGTGAGATCGCGTACTTTTTAATGGAGCTTCCTAGAACTGAAATTTGAGCGGTAGCTTCCTGTGTAGCAGGGAGTTCTTCAAAGAAAAACCCGAACAAAAAATAGGTGAAGGTGATGAACAGTGAGACGTGCTTTTCCAGTGGCCATTTTTTCAGTGTATCAGTGGGTAAACTGCATGTATTTGTGATGTGGTAAAAAGTATTTGAAATCTAGCATTTAGTAAACTAATAATTTCAATATTTTAAATTTATATTAAACGATGTACAGATTCGTTACTGTAGTTAGGTTTTTTAACAAAACATCCTCAGGTCTCTATGCATAAATTGTGAGTCTTGCATGGAAGGAAGTTATGGGAGTAAGATATTTTATTAATTAGTTTCTAGTCCTTTTCCTGCTTTTTAATTTTTTAATTTATTTGGTGCCCTGGATTCAAGTTCTGATCAGCTGAAACAAGTCAGAAATAGATTATGTTCAAAACACTTCATTATCATTAAATGGGAGCTGTGTTAAAAGCATCCTCTTTGCATAAGATGGGAAGTGAATCAGTATCCAGGTCCCCCACTCTTATGGGAGTAAAATCACCTAAGTCTTCTTAAGATTTCTTCTAATTTTTCGTCTTAATCAAGAGTACCACAGGTGATGACTTCCTATGCAGCCTTGTCAGGGAACGCTTATTCATCCCCTTTTTCTTTTTTCTTTTTTTTTTTTTTCCTTTTCCTAAAAAGCAACAAGTGAAAATGTCTCACAGCCCCGACGAGCCGCGCGCGAGCGGAGAAGAGCCGAGCGCGGCGGAGGCTGACCAGGAGACGAGCGTGGACAGCGCGGGTCAGTCCATCAGGAGGAGAACACGGCAGAGTCCTTCCGCTTCGCGCAGGGATGATACACCAAGGTGTAAGCAAAACTGCGTTTAAAACTACCTAGAATTCTCTGCTTTTATCCAGTGGACGCACTCATGGGGTTTTACAGCATTCTCTGTGTGTTTGTGTTACGGTTAAATGCTATATGACTCCTCGTTATTTGCTGTGCTGCGAAGCTGTTTGTAATCCAAAGACGTTACGAACCTTTTCCTGTTAGTTTTTTTTTCCAGTTTTATTCCAGTACTTCATTGTCCACGGTAACTGCGTTGTCTTGAGCCGTGTGTGTCCTAGCTGCTTTGTGAGAGTGTTTACAGGGTAAAGCCCTTCTCTAGTACGTTGTAGCTACCGTCCCCTTTATCAGCTGAACTTTCTGGGCTGTTGCAGCCTCTGGTTTTAGTGCAGAGCGGGAGAGTCTATTATCAACCGAATACATCCCGCCCTCTTTCTTCCTCTCGTGTTCCTCCCTCCCCCAGTACCGGTCAGAAGTTTAGTGGTGCCTCTATTCTGGCTCTTCTGCTCAATGGATTTATTCTAAACTGAAATCTGATAAACTTGGACTGGTCTGTGCGGGAATATTTTCCATTCTAATACCAGTTTTAGTGTCAGACTGTTCACAGGACTCTCACGCTGTGAGTTTATTCCTACTGTTTGTCATCCTGTTTTTAACATGAGCAGCCGGATGCGAGAGGACTGTTGATTATTCAGGCAACTCTATAGAGGAAGAAGCTTTTTATTTTATTTTTGTTTCCTCTTGGTCCTGAGGATCCAGTGCAAAGAAATGGAATTATTCAGATAACTAGGTGCACGTTTTTGCAGAGATTCCCAGCGTGTGACATGCTTTGTTTCATTCTTTTTTCTATTGGCATCCCGTATGGATGTAGGTGTATTTGGTGTTGGATGTAGTGCCATGCTCTGCAGCAATGTTCTGCGTGGAGTTTGTGTTGTCGTGTTGCTGGCAAACACGCTCTGTGCATACGTGCCCTGGCCCTGTGAAGCGAAACGCGGGGCACAGCCTTGTGTTGCGCTGCACCACGGGGCTGCTGTCCGTCTCGTCCTCCCCTCTCGGAGCGGGCAGGGATAATGTGCACGGAAGTAACATGATTTAAGAGCTCCCTTTGGTTTATGAGTGAGTCTGTCAGCTTTTACTGCCTCTGCAGCTAGAGTGAGGTCATTTGGCAGCTGGACAGGAGTTAATTCTCCTTCAGCTTCGTGGGGCTGCACGTTCGGCTCGGAATAGCGGTCCTTGCTGTGCTCCCATAGTCGCTGCGCGAGACTGAGCTCTAAGCTGAAGGCAATAGGGGTTAAAGCAAACCAGGTTTCCTGGAACTCTTGCAGCCAGTGCTCTCCTACCTCTCAGGCTTCTCCAGTCAGTCACTACCTTAGTGTTATCCGTGTTACAGCCAGTCCTCCTCGGCTTGTGTCCATGGAGGAGCTCATGGAAGCAGCGAAGGGAGTAACCAACATGGCACTGGCCCATGAAATCGTTGTTAACGGCGACTTCCACATAAAACCAGCCGAGTTACCAGAACACAGGTAAGACTGCTGCTGAGCACTTAGATAATAATCGTACTAATTACTGTGGAACTGCAGAACTGCTCTAATGGATCACATAAAAGCTCTGTCTAGTATCCTGCCTGGCCGTGCCAGCAGCAGGTGCCTAGGGAAGAGCAGCGGAGAAAGGTAAATTCCCCAAAACTTGCAAGTACCAAATGCTTGAAGGGAAAAGCAGTTGTATTTGCAGCCGTCTGCCCTTGCAGCAGAGCAGGCACTGGCTGCTCACGGGAAGCCCAGGACATTCGGGAGGTGCTTGAGCCTCGTGGCACGTGGAGCCACGGTCCTTGGGAACCCATGGGATTTGGTGCAGGGATGCTCTGTGTGTGTGTGTGTGTGTGAGCCTGGTTTGAACAGGAGTGTGTCTGCTGAAGCGAACCTCAATATTTTCAGTTAGAAATTGCTTCCTGGAACTGTGGGATTTATTTATTGTTTCTATCAACTGGATGGGGTCTTTAACTCAGCACTTGAGTTGAAATTGCAGAAACCTTTGTGTCAGGGGAGTTATTTAATTTCTCCTAGGTTTCCTTGATGAGTTAGTCAGTAGAGCTGTATTACTTAGTGAAGTTCTGCAAAGAAATACCAGTACTGTTCTTCAGAAGAGAATCTATAATTTTTATGATTTCTTTAACTTCTGTTTGGGCTACTTGAGCAGTGGCATTTAACAGCTGCTTTCAAGGATTTAATCTGTAGCCTTCTTTGTTTGCCTGTAACATTTTGTTGGGCTATGAGTCGTTCCAGATCCTACATCTAGTATTTTTTTTTTCTTGAGTAGCTTAAACTGGTAGCTTCGTCTCTTCGTATTCGTTTCACGTATTCGTTACACGCAGTGCGCTGCGGGTCACTACGTAAGGTGGTCGCAGAGAGAAGGATTGTCCTTTATAACTGCCTGTGTTTACCCACAGCTTGGAAAAAAAAGTTAGAGATATCGTGCACAAAGCGTTCTGGGACTGCCTGGAAGCCCAGCTGCAGGAAGAGCCCCCGACATACGACCATGCAATTAAGCTGCTGGGAGAAATTAAAGAGGTAGGATGCTGTCCTGGCCAAGTAAGTCCCTGAGTTTGGTCGTCTGTGTTCGGACAGACAGGCAGGAGGAAGCGTTTGAAACGGAGCGGTTCATAAAGGACTCTCTTGCTCTCTTCATAATGCATTGTTTTCTGTGAACAAACATAAATTGTGTGTAACATTTGAATCTAGAGTTGGTAAATGACTCCCTGGCTTCGTTAATAAAACCGAGATACCCCTTGTTAATGGCCTTTAGGGTAAGTGAAAATGGTGTGATAACTGCTTGGATCCTGTAGGGTTTGATATGTAGGACTAACGCACTGTGAAATCTTTCCATTTCAGACCCTCTTGTCTTTCTTGCTGCCTGGTCATACTAGACTAAGAAACCAGATTACAGAGGTTCTTGATCTGGATTTGATAAAACAGGAGGCAGAGAATGGGGCCCTGGACATTCCCAAGCTGGTGGAATTTGTTATTGGCATGATGGGGACCCTCTGTGCTCCAGCGCGAGATGAAGAAATCAAGAGGCTGAAGGATATTCACGAGATCGTTCCGCTCTTCAGGTACCGAGGGATACCCGCCAGCCGTCCCGGGAGGCCGCTCAGTAGCTGTCGCTGCGCGTGTGCCCGTGGGACGGGGCTGCTTCCAGCGGGGAGGCTGCCTGGAAGCGCCCGGGGGACGGGGCTGCCGCCGCGGCCGTGAGGGGCAGACGCGTCCGCGACGGGGACCCTCCTCACGAGCTGCAGCTTGTGTCCGGCTCCTGCCGGTCGCGGACGGGCGTTTTCCGGAACGCTGCAGGTGGAAGGGTAGGTTGCCCCGTCTGCCCTTTTGTGCTTTATCTCTCGGTACCTTCTGCTGTCGCTTTTAAATTTGGACACGGTCGGGAGCACGGGGAGGAGATATTGCTGTTCCTCAGCCAGTTCCTCCTCTCCCTATAAAGGGGAGCGAACCTGCTGGACCTGGGTCACAGGGGAGGCCTCTGCCTTGTCGCCGTTTTCTGAGTAAACAGTTCAAGCTTGCGGTAGTTAGAGGAAATCCTATTACTCTCGGTGTTTTATCTTTTTATGCCAAAACACGTTCTAATTCGGTAAACTTCCAAGAGCGAGGCTTGACCTGGCACAAACACCGCAGGCAGGAATCCGGTTACATCCTGAGAAATCTGCCCCGTGCGGTGGGTCGCGGGGGGCTTTCCTGCGGGGCAGCAAGGCGAGGAGGGGGTGCATGCACCTGCCTTCCCTTCCTGAGCACAGCTCACGGTTTGCATGCACGGGCTTGCTCTTTCCGTGGCCGATCTGCGTTGAATCTTTCGAGCGGTGCCTCTTTAACAGCTGTAGCCCTGAATAACTCTTTCTGTTTGTCTGTTTAGAGCAATTTTCTCTGTGTTAGACCTAATGAAAATGGATATGGCAAACTTCGCTGTCACTAGTATTAGGCCAAAATTAATGCAGCAGTCTGCTGAATATGAAAGAAAGAAGTTTCAGGAGTTTCTTGAGAAACAGCCAAGTATGATTTTGTTTCTTTCCTTCTTCCCCTCTGCCATCCCAGTAAACTCCGCGTTTCTGTTCGTGTGTCGCAAAAAGAAATTAGATTTTGTGTTCTGTAATTCAGGGGGCAAATGAAAGCTTGTGCCCCCAAACTGCGCTTTGCAAAAGTGTACAACATTCCAGCGCTCCGCACAGTGGAGTTTTGTTTCCTTGGAATGGAGTGTGTGATGCAGCAGGTTTTGATTTTCTTTTAGATGTTCTGATTGATGCTGCAAATAAAACACCAGTAACTGACATCCTGGGTATTAGAAATAGCAGCTAAATGGGATTACTTGGAAATGGATGCTGGAAGAAAATAGCTTTGAAAACAAGATTTCTTCACGGGACCTTTTCCCCCTTCCAGATTCCTTGGACCTGGTCACGGGCTGGTTGCAAGAAGCCGCCGACGATCTCGTGCGGCTGCGCTGCCGAAAGCTGCCTCCCCTCTGCGGCGACGACGACGGCGCTGCCGCTGCCGGAGCCTCTGCCTTGGGCCCCGTGGCCGTGCAAAACCAGGCGTATCTGAAGCTCCTGAAGTGGGATCACGCCAACAGGCCTTTTCCAGAAGTAGGTGTTTAACGGAGAGATTGATGTCCACGTTCTGCTGCTCTCACATTTCTGGAACGTAATGGAAACTGTTTGCTTTTGTAGCCTTGCCACAAAGACAGCACTAAAAGCTTCGCTCTTAGTTGTGCCCTCTCGTGGTTCCTTAATACGGTAAATTCCCTGTCAGCTCCGAGACTCCGCGCGCAGCAGCCCTGCAGCTAAAAGGTGGATTACGCCTCATCTTTGAAACGCTTTTAGTCGTGATTTTTATTCATGAATTAATGCAACGGTCACGAAAGTGAGGAAAACAAAACAACCCCCAGTAACTTAATTCAAAATTTCTCAGTCCTGCAAAGACACCTCTTTTGGTAGCCTAATAATATAGAAGGACCTAATAATATTTAAGGGACCTGTGATGGTCCCTGAGTGAGTGTGTTGTGCCTGTCTCACAAGTGTCTGGGCCTGGGCTCTGAGTCAGCACGTCAAATCGGAGCAATCTGATTAAGCAGGCCTGTGTGTTTTATGTCATAAAGCAGAAAATTGTATTATATCCACCGTGTAATGTTGGATATTAGACATTAACATGCGTGTGTGTTCGTATTTTCAACCTCCTGGAATATTTGGGAATGAAGAAATGGCTTTTGTCTGTAAGAGCGAATCGGAGACTAATTCTCTCTGGAAGGGAGGGACTCCGCAGGGCAGCGGGTCCGGAGCCCTGCTCGGAGCGGGGTCGGGTGGAACCGGCTGCCTGGGGCTGGGGCCGGGCTCGAGCATCTCCCGGGACGGAGGGAGGCTCCGCGAGCCCTTCGGGCAGCCTCTCGCTCACCCGGGTTTCCTCCTGCCGCCTTTCCCGTTTCTCCGCAGACCGTGCTGATGGACCAGGCCCGTTTCCAGGAAATACAGCTGGAGCTGGAGCAGCTCCTGCTCACGGGCACCGTCCTCCTGGTGACGTTCAGCGCGGCAGGCTCGGCGCTCGCTGGTATCCCCGGGTTTGCCGAGAAGATCAAAGCCATAGTGAGGGTGCTGCTGGCAGGAATGCATCTGCCGTGAGTACTGAGGGCGCGCGGAGACGGGGGGGTCACCCGGGCCCTGGTAGGTAACTAGTCTGAGCTTCCCTTGGCTGCAGACCATGGGGCACGAGGAGGAGGTGACAAGGGCACTGTGTTTTGTGCTAACTTTGTTTTTCATGTATATAAAACACACTCTGTTCTTGGTAATTCTTGTTTTGGGTGGATTGCTCCTCCTCCGTTACTCTAACAACCAAGGCACCTCTAACGGGACAGTTTGTTTTCAGAGGTGGAATAGAGGCGGATCAGCGCAGTCCCCAAGCGCTGCTCCGCGTCCCTTTCCGCAGCTCCTTTAACGTGCGGGAATCCCTGGCGACCGTGGGTGAGAAGGTGTGCGCCGAGCTCAACGGCTGCCTCGCGCAGCACGGCTTCGCGCCGCTCGCGCCCGACCGCGAGGCCGGCCTCAAGGGGCAGATCCAGGCGGCGGCCAACGCCGACAACGCCATCTGCTCGCTCATAGGTAACGGGCAGCGGGCTCCGCTCCGGCCTCCGAGGCCGCGAGATCCGTGCGCAGGGGGCAGCGCTCCTGCCCGCGGCGTTGTGGGCTGAGCGGCTCCTTACAAGACAAACCCAAACTCTCGTTCCGTTTCTTGCAGATTCTCGAATTCAGAAGTTTCTGGGGAGTTACCTTGCCTCCAGTCACCAGAAGTCGCTGCCCGCGCTCCCCGGAGGATTGGGCCCGATCCAGAGAGAGCTGGAAGAGATTGCTGTCAAGTACGTTCGTCTGGTCAACTACAACAAGATGGTCTTCAGCCCTTACTACGACGCAGTCCTCGACAAAATACTGACCAAGGAAGCGTCTCAGCAGCCGGAGAAGTCGGAAGAACCGTAAACCCAGTTTGTATGCTGCCAACACGGTGCCCTAAACTGGTCTGCTATTTAAAAAAACAAACATTGCACCGGTATTTGTCTAGAGAAACAGCTTTCCATGTAAACACTGGTTCCTTTAGTTCACTCGCGGTGACTGATGAGAAAAATACACGCGTTGCAGAAGGGGTTCTGAAATGAATGAGGAAAGGGAGGTGGATGGGTCATGCGGGGATGCAACCCGGAGCGGGTCGCGTAGGCTCTTGGGGCTGCAGTTTTCAAGAGTGTGAGCAGTGCTAGGTAGGACAGGTTGGACAACCAAATTGTGTCTTTAAATGGCTCGTTTGGGGGCATTTCACTCTCTAATTTACCGTGAAGTTCAATGTTTAGTCCAGAGCAGGTTAGAAATGGTCCTTCCCCAGCAGGATGATTTGGCTTTAAAAAAACCTTACTTTAAAGACTGAGGGAGCGAGCTGTAGAAAATTGTAACAGGCAAAAAAGACAAAGCCAAACAGCACTTTATTGTAACGTTATAGGTGGTACGGTAGACTACTAGTTTTTCTGCGTCTTTAATGGCTTTTTTTTTTGCTGTTTATCTGCAGACGTTTCAAAAAACATACTCTATTTTTGTAGCAACTTTTCTGGTTATTGAGCAGCTGTCCTCTGCTATGTACAGTACTTACAAAGGTGGCAATCTTATAGATTGCAGCTGTATTTATTTCTTGTAAAGACTTTAGAAGGGCAGAGTTCCAGTGTTTTGATAAAAGTGACATTTCCTACCTTTTTTTTTTTTCCTAGTAGTTTACTCCTTTTTATGCGAAATACAAATTTTAAAGTGAATCTTTGTCGTTTTCAGAAGGTGGATTTACAGCGTGTGATGCTTTTGCCTGAAAAGTTTTACTTCTTTTTTTAAAACTACAACTTGAGGTGGTTGCATATCCAATCCTGTCTTCAGAACTATCCAGGAAGTGCAGAACACTCTCAGAAGTGTAAGTGATTTTAAACACAGAGTGGGAAATAACTGATAAAGCGTTGATTTGAATACACAGGGAGTATTTTCAGTAGACGTTTTTCACTTTGTAGAGATGCTCTTGAAACTTATAATATTTTTTGGTCTTGAATTTAATTAACTACTTGCTGTATACATGGGTGTTGATGGAAGATCTCAGTGATCTCACAGCCTTTATACTGTAATGTCAATCATACTGAAATTACGGTGTATAATAATAATTTAATATTATAATTTCACAGTCAGCGAGGAGGTGAGTACATGTGAAAGTGTCCCCGTTCTCGACCCCCTGCCACGGTCAGAACACGATGACTCCAGGAGGGCAGAGCTCAGTCGTGAACTGTGTCCCGGCGTTAGAGGTTGTATCCAAATAATGTACTGCCTCTTAAAAAATATATTGAGAAGCCCTTCTGTAATGATGACTTCCAGCTACGTTTTGGTGATTAATTAACAAATCTAAATAGGAGAACTTGCAGAAGGAAGTACTTGATTACGAATCAGTGTTGGTGCTTCCCTTTGTCAGCATGGCTGTAGCTGCAGTAACTTTGAGTGGGAGGAAGATAGAATGAGATAAGGCCTTTTACTCCATATTAGCCTATAGAACTATAAAATAAATCCTTCCTCACTCATTACAAAACCTCCTTCCCCCAAGAAGAAGCAGTCTTGCAAGAGATCTCTAGTTCAGACAAGTGGTATTTTGCCTTTGGCTACACTTACTCAAATACCAAATCGAGCACCTTGGCTTGCATCTTTGGCCTCGAGGGTGCAGAGAGGAGCAGCAGCGAAGGGCAAGCACCCTAGAAGCAAGTCCATGGAAAAGGTATTTGAGGCAACACTGAGCGGGATGGAAAGGGTAAGACAGTTTGTACTTGGTTACTGCCCTGAGTGCAGGGGGTCCCCATGGGGGTGCTGTACTCAATAGGCCAGTGCAAGTTAAAATCTAAAGTACACGTAGGAAAGGCTTCAAAAGTTCCCATGCCATTTCTGTTGGCTTCTTTGAAAATACCAGGCTAAACGATGTAGCTAATAGATTATCATTTAGCTTTGTACGTTATTAACAGAGGACCAGTGCAGTTACCCAGGGCCAGAGTCTGCTAACGAGTATGCCTGGACAATCCACGTTAGGAATAGGTATTGACATGGTCTTACTTTGCTGTCTTCTTTAAACAGTCCTGGCATTCAGAACAACTGTACTGTGTCTTCCAGAACCCTGGAACAAAAAGGAATTCTGGTGTATATGGTCCGATGCGTTTCCTGTGATGGGTTTAATGCGTATTAACATCGCTTGTGAAGGAACTGAGTGGTATTTAGAAAAAAAATATTTGAATAAAACCAGAATAAGGCATGATGTTATCGATATCCTTTTATTTTAAAGGAATGTTTTTTCCATTTTCAACTACAAAACAGATTCCATACATTCTGCCATAAATAAAAACGAACAATAAGGCAGGACACTACATGAACAAACTGAGAACAACTGTTTTCCAGAAAGTGTGAATTAAAAATGCTTCACAATTATAAGCCATCCAGTTTTTAAAATAAAACTGTTGAAAACCCACAAGATTTCAAGTGGTCGATGTGAACATCCTCGAAGAAAGAACAAAATGCAGCTTAGTCATTTTGCACTTGTGTTTTTGAAAAATCTAATGTTGTTGTTCAGAGCACATTGTAAGATTGTTCTCTCTGGTTTTGGTTCAAGAACAATACGGGAGAAGAGGCACCACAGTAACGAAACCATTTTCAAGATTTTTCAGTTTGCAGCTGTCCCTTTTAAAGCTTGACTTTTAAGAGACAGGCAAACTCCGTACAAGTCTTTGCCTATCGCAGCAGAACTGTAGACTCGTTTCACCGGATTCTCTTCTGTTGCCGTGCTCTGTAGATGTCGTGAACGGGGGGAACGACCGATCCTTTCTCCTCGTCGTCGTCCGAGTCCTCGTTTGCTCTCTTGACCGCCTTGTTGAGCAGGGCGTTATTTTCCACCGGTCCGTTGCCTTCCACGGCTATCTCGGGGAGGCCTCCAGTAATTATTCTTACGGCTTCATCAACAGCTGCAGGACAAGAGAAAGATCAGCTTAATTTGTGAAACTAGATCCCCGCAGTAGAAAGGTGTTTCGGCCCGGTTGAACAGAAATTCTGGAAATAAGGAAAAAGTTAAGAAAAACCAAAGAGCCTTCAAGCAGGGTCATCATGATGCATACGCAGGGGAGAGTTCTGGAGTACAAGGTATTTGGGTACCTTACTTCTCCTATAAAATTTAGGAGGAAAAACTAAATTTCAACTCTCTAAAACTCTTAGCTAGAGCAAACACTAATTATAAGGCAAACGCTGCTGCTTCAAAGCGAGACCTCTCTTTACGCAAATATTGAGGTGAGTTACAGGCTTAAAATAAGAAAACCTGCTGGGAAACCCTGCACGTGTGCCTGGTTCATCAGGAAGATGCCTAGCAAGGCTGGTTCTGCGTATGAGCAGGGACAGCAGGTTTGAAAAATGTTCCATTTAAATTGAAAGTGCTTTATTTTCCCTCTAAACAAAACTAAATCCTAGCTTTGGCTCCTAAAGTAACAGAGAGGATGAGGAGGTGCATATTAATCATCCAGGATAGGGCTCTGTCCTCTCTTTATATGTCAGAAAGTTACCCTTTTTTTGTAGCGCTGAAGACAGCACAGATCTGGAATTGTTACCAAACACTGTAACAGTCTGCATCTAATGATGGATTCCCCCTCTTGCAAATTTGTAATTAATGAATTTGGAAAATCATTTCTGCAACATTTACCATAGAACGTGTAGTATGAGGCATTTTGTTGTTAAAGCAGCAGGGGATGATTCTGAATTTTTATTTTTACTTTTTACCTCTATGATTAAATGTGCAAGTGTCTCTAGGCTGACCCCAACCTATAAACAAATATTACACA
Organism: Crypturellus tataupa; assembly: GCA_034781795.1. NCBI lineage: Eukaryota > Metazoa > Chordata > Aves > Tinamiformes > Tinamidae > Crypturellus > Crypturellus tataupa. Next base: position 358,056 of record JAWLRI010000896.1, on the reverse strand, counting down.
TCTGCACCTATAAATAAGGCTGAAATGTGCATATATAAAATGTACATACATACACGTGGCACTACCAGAGACTCTTAAAAGAAATGACTCACTTTCTGGCAATTTGCATCTTCGGAATATCTCCATGAGTTCATCCACTTGAACAAAGGGACCCTGACACAAAATAAAAGTTGAGAAGATGAATACTGCTCTGTGCATACTGTGCTTATTGTCAACACAGACTCGCTTCTCGTTTTCTGAAGGTCTCACAATTGATTCAAACAAACCTGAAAGCACACGGGAGGGGGCAGGAGCTTCATGAGGACGACGGCTGCCGGCGGAACAGGAAAAACGCCCCCCGGGACAGGATGCAAACCTGGAGCTGTGGAGAAAGAAGGGCGTGAGGCCCGTGCGCCACCCGACTCCTTGCACAGCGCCAGCCCGTGGCGCAGAGGATCCCTGCCCCGTCCTTCCACCTCCACTGCCTGGGTACGGATCAGCCAGAGAGCGGGATGCGAGGAGCAGGCCCCAGTTACATCTCCACGTGACCCTAGTTTAAGCAGAACACCTAGGCCTTCGGCAGGTCAGTTAAACAGCAGCCTAAAACTTAAGTCTGCGTTGCGAGCACCAACGATGAGACAGTCTCAGTGATTAAGGTGACTAAGTGCAGGGGAGTTCTGTGGTAAGGGGAGCAGTGAACAGCAGTCGCTCTGGACTGAGCATCTGACTTACGTGCTAGGTGTCTCGGCTGAAACGGAATCATCTGCTGCGTGTCCGGTTTGGGGTATTCGGGTTTCCTGTCTACTTCATCCTTGAGAACAGGCACGATGGAAGGCGCCACCACGGGGTCCGGGATGATGGCGGCCAGCTTGGCACGGGACACGTCCTGCAGGGCCGAGGAGAGCGCGCTGAGCGCGGCCGGCGCCGTGCTCCATACCGCTACTGCGGCGGGAACCGCGCAGCAAAACCCCTCTCTGGGCGCGTCACCCACCCTCACTGGTCAGCACCGCCTCAGACGGCCTCTACAAGACCATCTCGGCCAAGCCTGCCTGTTTTTGTCAAAGCTTAGTCTCACACTGGCCCAGCTGGGGATGGAAACACTCATTCTTGGTAGAGTGGACCCTGTTCAGCATTTGTGAACTGTGCTTTTTTTTTTCTTTAACGCTTACAAAGGTTTAGGTGAACCGTGCAGACCACGTGGCCTTCCCAGCTCCCTTCTTCCTGTGGTTCTCCGCAGCGCCTTGGCTGGGAGAGGGCTCACGGCTAGGGGAGGCAGCAGACACGCAGCCCCAGCCCCACGGCCGAGCTCCCCCCGGACACATTCACTCGAGGCCATTCCGACTGCAACCGCACAAACAACTTTTTTCCTGATTGACTTCTAAGAACAATATTTAACAGCCTCACATCAATCATGCTTCCACTCCTCAGATCACAAAGAGACTTTTCTCCTGCCCTGTTTTTTTCCAGGGCTGTGTGATTCCCACACGGATAGCTCGGGGGAGCTGCCACGCAATGCGCCGGTCTTATGATTTCACCCTGGTCTGGCCCAGCAGGTTCCAGCTAGACACTAAGGCCAGAGATGAAAAGGAGCTAAAAAATAACTGCCTGGTTTTGCTGTCACTGAAGTAGGGAGTTAAAAAGCAGTCCAACCTTCTAGAGATAACAACACAAGAAAAAGCTAACCTGGCCTCTCACCTACTTTTCTATTAAAGAAAATAAAAATATAAGGCAAGTGCTAAATAAAGACCTTGCACAACCTTGCTGGGAATAATAATAATAAAACTAGCTACTTACCTTATAACCAAGAGCCTTAAGTTCGCTTGCAGAACAAGGGTAGAGATCCATGAACTTGTACCTGTCCACCAGCAGAGCCGTTTCTTTACCCTCGTACTCCTCCTTGAACGCCGTGAACCTGCGCTTCTCCACCTTCAGGATGCTGGCCAGATCTCCAATGTTGCTTTCGAAAGCTAAGAACCGAGCCCAGATTTCCCTGCAAGAGAACAGACACGAGGACAGGTGCTCAGGGAGGCAGCGACACCGACCTCAGCCCAGTTATCAAACACGTAACGTGAGAGGTTCTAACGAGGTCGCCTGGGAACACGCTGCCATTTCTGTTATTTATTTTAGATGCACCTATTGCCCTCCCAGTGCCTTAAAAACTTGTGTGAAATTTCTCAATCTAGTGGATCATAAAGGGCTTTAAAGCTCATCCCTGCAGTAGACTTTCTTATGGAGAGGAAAGGATTACTGAAGTGAATGACTTAATAGCATTTGAAGGAAGATTTTAGCCATCAGCCTAAGAGGCGTGGGTAGGCTTTACACATCCTGCTACATAATACATACATAATTAGGCAGTAGCCCCGCGCTGCCTTTTCTGAAATGTGTGTTGGGTTTGTTCCTGACAGGGTTTACGTATGGTTTTAGTGTAGTGAAACTGCTTTTGCAGACATACCCAGATTTCTCAGGTGGGAGGCTCCCTGAAGTTAAAACACGTTCAAACAAAACTCTGGTATTATTGTCCTCTTAAAAACAGAAAGAAAAAAGAAAAATCACACTGAGTAAAGTAGGTTAAAGACAATTTAAAATCATTTCCGTGCGCTGAATCAAATAAGAGGGCTTGTGATACCTGATGCCTGCTTGTGCATTTCAGTAAATACAAAAATACTGGAACACCTACACGAAGCTTTCCCAAGGAAAGTAAATATTTCTATCAATTTTATAACTTGAAAGCCTCTCGTGGATAGTAACAAGCCAATTGTAATACAGTTTATTTTAACAGCACAGCTATTGGTCGGCCTTGCGTAATTTTGATCAGGCATTTTAATTAACTCTCTTGTAAATCAGGGCAACATTAACGTGCTTCTCGGATGCACATTTCTGAGAAGCCCTCCTAAAACCATTCGAACCGCTCTCCCGTTGGCAGCTAGGGCTTTGCCTCTGCGCGCCTCCAGACGAGGAAACGAATGTCGTTTCCTTACGAGCTGCCGGCGTCTCCCGCTCCTGGCGGATACTCGCTGTGAACAGAGCCCGACTCGAGCCCAGCTCAGCAGGACGCCTCTCCGTGGCGTCTGCCATGGCAGGGACACAAGGACGGATGCGCAGCCCGAGGACGGATGCGCAGCCCAGCTTCCACCCGCAGCTCCCCGGCCTCCGCCGGCTCCGCGCGCAGCGAGCCCGGCTCCTTGCTGCGTTAGCAGAGCTGGGACCTCACGCCAATCTGCGGCGGCGGGGACAGAAGGGCAGGGCTTGGTCAGCCAGTTCCCGAGCTTTACGGAGAGGTCTGACTGCCCTTCTAGCAAGAAGGGAAAGCAGAACGCAGAGCATGTGGCTCGGAGCCAGAGCCGCAGGGAGGGCGGACGCGGGTTTCACCACGACCTCGCCGCGCTTACGGCTCCCTTACCATTGAGGTGAGACAGGTAGTCAATATAGGCCAGCACGTATTCCGGGATGTCCCCGTATTTCTTCAGCCCTAGCTCAAAAATCTTGAAGGCCACAGACTTATCCTGCAATCATGGAAAGGAGGAACGTTACCGGCCTCGGTGCGCTCGGCCCTTCCCGGCCGGCGCTGGGGCTCGCGCCGGGCAGCGGCGCTCACCTTGCTGCAGTAATACTCCATCAGAGCCGCCGTGACGTAGACGTGGTGGCGCGTCCGGGCGTCCTCTCGGGCCTTCTTGAATATCATTCGGCCAGACTTGATGCCTTCCGCTCGCCTGGCGAACTTCATGTACTGGATATAAACCTAGCGAGTAGATTAACATTCACGTAACAGTCACTGCTAACAAAGAGTGCCAAGACACAAGAAAGCCCTGGGCTGTATCTGGCATCATCTCCACTCGCCAAACGCAACCAACAAAACTATATATAGTGCATATATATGCACTTCTTCAAAAAGTAGAAAATACTCAAGGCTGAGTCACTAAAATGACAGTAATTTCTTTGGAGGAGATATGAGCATTAAGTAGATGAATGCAGTGTAGATGAATATAAAATATATGCTACCTCTGGTACCTCCAGAGAATTGGAGGTCACTCGCTTATTCTAAAAATGTGAACTTTCCAATTAAGCTAAAGACATCCATAAGACAAAAAAAAGGCAAGAAGTCCCTTTCAGCACAGTTATGTATATTACAGAAACCAAAATATAAATCGTGCTGCTTTAAATGTTTATGCCTGATGAAGAAAATAATGAGGGTGCTCATTTAATTCATTAGTCAGATTGCGATTTGCATTTTTAGGGTATTTGCTTTTCCTCCACTCTGAACTAAGATCCCAAACAGCAGCATTCCTTAAAAAGGGGAAGGTGGCATATATATGTGTGTATATATATATGTATATATATATATATATACATATATATACACACACTTTTTTTTCATAGAATACATATCTGGAAAGCATTATGGTGTATGCATAACAAATACAGCGTGTCAATAAATAGCTATTCTTCCTCAGACACTGATCTATTATTTAATCTTAGGCCTCAGACCTTTTCCTTCTCCTGCTTTGCCACGTTTATTTATAAGCTAAGTAACTTTTTGAGGACAGGTTATACTTCTACCATTTGTTTGGTTCACAGCTGGCATTAGGAACAATATTGTTTACTTAAAACTTAGGCTGCTGCACCGCAATACACTGGATTAAAGGCTGTCTATAACCATCACCCTCACTTAAATTTGCATCTAATTCCGTCCCCACAGTGCTCGGCCTGCTGGATCACCCTCGTGACCAGGGCACTCCTGTACGTCCCCTGCTGTGAGGGTGCTCTGTCCCGACCTGTGCAAGTGGAAAAGCTCCCTGCTGCGGCTCCTCTTACCAGAGTGGGATCGATATCTTCTATGGCCAAGAGTCTGTTGTATATGCTGTGCACCTTCTCGTACTTCATCCGACTCTACGAAAATGGAAAGGAAAGAGACAGTTTTGTAACACTAAAGAATTACAGAACTTTATTGCTAATGATTATAAGTTAACCTGACTCTTACAAATCACTGACACTGTGGTAACCATTCCTGACACTGTGGTAATCAGGTAGGATAAGCAAATTTGTCAAGAAAACAACAAACTGGGTGTTTGGAGCCATGGGGATACAAATACTAAAACACCAGGGATTAGATAGGAAAGCTGTTCTTTATCCCATTTTAAAAGTGAGGCAGCTGATGCTCCAGTAAGTTTCAATCTACAGGTCTTTAACTTCATTGCTGTTTGAAAAATAAAGTCAATACTCAGTGAAAAGACTCGATGGATTTTCAAGAATATTGTAACTAATACTGTGGCCTTTTCCTCCACCATTTGGTTAGTTCAGCCTCAGAAACACTGAACAAGGTTAAAGCTAGAATAATCAGCAAGTTAAATCTGCAGAAGGTCTGTATATATGCAATATGTTTTCAAAACATTTCCATTTAACTATATACATATTTAAATATACAGATAAAACTTCAGTATGTGACTATTTTTGCTCACCTCTTCATAATCTGCATATGCAAAATAAAGAAGCATATTCTTCTTTAATAAAGTGCTGATCGCTCTTTCATAAATATTAGCAGCCTCATCACTGAAAAGTTTAGCATTGTTCATGTCCTGTCATAAAATAAACGTGTTAGCATGTAACAACTGTGCCCAAGGAATCATGGAATGTTTGCCATCCATGAGAAGTGGTAGTGAACTCCAATGAAATATTCCACACTACAGACAGGCAGCTCCCTAGCACGTGAACAACCACAAAGGCACCTCCTGGCCCTCAGCCCCCACCAAAAACATCTCAATCTAAAACTGACAAAGACTAAAGCATTCTTATGTCACGTGCAAAGATTTTTATTTCTTAAAAGAGCGCGAAACTTAAAATTCTGGACAATTTAAGATGCTAAAACTCTTTTTTCCTCCTCGGTTCTTAAATATTTCTTTTTTAGGAAAAAAATAACAGCAATATGCTGCATTCAAGTAATGAAATAAGAAAGAAAAAGCAAAGTTTTATGGCAATCTTCTTACCCCCTTTTCTGCTAGCAGCTTACTGGATTGCTCAAGATACTGTGCAGCTTCATACCAGATATCTGGGTGATGCCCCAGCACCAAAAGGCATTGCTCGTATGCAAACATGACTAGAGGGAAACAGAAACACACACACTCCTCAAATATTATTGCAGAAATAGGTCCACAGAGTGCAATGGAAGAAGGAAACACAGGAAACAGCAAATAATTTAGATGCTGTTAACGCTAATGGACTTTGAGAAGAAGAACCACGCACGAGGAAGAACGCAACCCCACGCGAGCAGTTACCTCTCTTGGTTATGAGGGTTTGGTCCTCGGTGCGCAGCGGGTTGCTCTTCTCCCACTGGATGTACTTCTTCCACATGTCGACCTGCTGCGCCTCCTGCGGCGTGTTCTGCGGCGGCACGGAGGGAGCGTTGCGATCCAGGCCCTTCATCACCGTCTCGTACTCCTGCGGCAGAGCAAGCGCGTTCGCAACGGCTCGTTTACACACGCGCAAAAACACTCATTTCACGTCGCGCTTTATAAAGAAGATGGACATGTTTTAGCACGCCACCCTTATTAGTCTTTGATACTTCTATATGAAAACAATAAGTGAATTTAATGCCACTTTGTGGAATTAAGCAGAAGAAAAGTCAGTCGAATTCTGTACCTTCGCAACACGCCGCGCGTTCATATAATCCCTACTCCTGTCTTCAATCATCTTCTTAGCTAAATGAATATTGATTCCCTGGAAAATGGGCAAAAAAAAAAAAAGAATCAGGAATGTGTAATTTGGAGCTACTGGATCTTATTTCACACAGAAAGGGGCATGAATGGGAATGCAAAAGTGATCAAAAAAGTGGAAATTATTTAAATGTACCAATCTCACAAAGTTCTATATCTCTCATATTAAACATATCACAAATTGTCAAGGATTTATTCATGATGGAGTAGACTCTCTACTGAAAATCAGCTGATCTGGGGCACCTCCAAGTATTTGTATCTTGTAAGTTAAGACTTATAAATCCCAGTGAACGTGAGCAGATGCCAGAGGAGAAGCAGCCGCACAGGGACGTATGGTGAATGACTGTGCCCAGGCGGGGCGGCAGCAGACGCGCACTGGCAAGGACCGGGGTCGCATAGGAGCCCCTTCCGAGGCTGCTCGACCAGCTAGGATAGGGAGGGGAGCCCGAGCTGTGCCCATCCCACCGCTCTGCGCTCCCCAGGGAGCTGAGTCCCTGCAGGTAACGGGAGCCCTGCCACCAAGGGGCCTCTGTCCCCGCGAGGGACGAGGACGCCCTGTCGCAGCGCGCGGCTCCTCACCGTGCTGAGGCAGGGGCGCTCGAGCTGCAACGCGAGTCCCGAACGGAGGCTGCAGCGGGACTCCCGGCACGGCACAACCGGGAAAACCTCCCCGGGGGCAGGAAACGCGACCTCCTGGGGGATCTCGCTCCCAGGGCTTGCCGGAATGGGGGCAGAGGAGGTGTAATCGTGAGCCCTCTTCCCGACGGGCACCCCCCGGAGACGCGGGCTGGCTACGGGAGCAGGACACGGGGCCGGGCGCTCTCAGCAGCTCTCCCTGGAGCAGCTGCTTGGAAGCAGCCGCAGCCCGTTTGGCCACGGATGCTCCTTCCCGGGTGCGACCCCAGCCCTGGCCCCGGCCGCGGGAGGCTCTGGGAGCCCGAGGCGGTCGTTGCCCCTCTCGCCAGCCATTCCTGCAGCTAAGGTGCTTTGCGCTGCCTCGCAGGCCGATGCTGCTCCCCGCTAGCTACCGCCTGAGCCCCAGGGAAGCGCAGGAGTGTTCTCCCTGCGGCCAAAGGCCCCTTGGTACGGAGGGCTGCCCTCCCCCTCTGCTTCAGGGCTGTGCTGCGAAGAACCCCCTCCCTCCCAAGGAGCGGGATTTTGGTGGACGGCAGGTCTCATTCTGCGCCAGTGTCTCCTGCTCACATGAACGGCTGCCCCTTCCCTGGGGACATCGTGACCACAGTCACGTAAGCGACTGGCCCAAGGCGCCTCGGAGGGAGCCCTCGTTGCGCTGTGAGGCCGGGGAAGCTGACGGGGAAGTTTGGGGCTTTCCTCCGCATGAGGAGGCACTTCCCTGGGTCTCTGCTGGGAGAGCTTTCCCGTAAACGCTTGGGGCAGCGCTGCCGCGGCTTCTGCTACATGGGATGGTGCCGGTTCTCCAACTAGCATAACTCAGGCCAGGCACCTCTCTACATATAAACACTCGGTGCACACAACTGGGGCACCACACATCATTTTTGATTTCCTTAAAATAAATGAATATCAGAAACAGGTGTTGTGTTCTGGATTACCTCTTCATATTTGTTATAATCTCTCCAGAGCTGCTCTATGTTAATCATTGGATTCACGCACCCACGCTGGTAAACCCTACGGACAGCTGTTATCCTCTGGTTCTCTGCATAGGATCCTACCGCTTCTCTAAAGAGTGGGGAGAGAGAGTCACGTCAGCTATTACAGATACAACCTAGGGGAACATGAACATCACCCTGATGAAGCTTAAAGAAAATATTTTAAGGTACTTACACGCCCTTCAAAAAATTGATGTAATCCACCCAGATCTATGCAAGAAAAAACATTACATATAAGGAAATCAGTATTTAGTTGTACTTGTTAGAATCCAAGTTAGAAATAAAAGGTGCTTCAATGGAGGGGAAAAAAAAAAAAAGCCCTACCTGGTATGACATGATTTCCATGCCAATTTTATCCAGAGCAAAATCGTATGCCTGAGCCATTTTTTCTCTGAGGGAAAAAAACAAACCACAAAGACCATAGTGCACATCTTCAGGATTTAAGAAATTCTTTATTTAAGAACATTCTTTAGCGCAGCAAATTCTAACCAAGTAGCCAAGTATAGAAAATTTAATCTTAACAACAGAAAAAGAGGAAAAATTGCCCTTGGGATTTCACCTGTGGCCACACACCACAGAGCAGCTCCTACCCTTAGCACATGAAACCCCCGTATCCCACCCGAGTGCGGGTAAGCCGAGGAGCCAGAAGCGGCTGCTCCTACTCTGTGTTGGCAGAAAAAGGAGCTGTGAGAGGAGGAGCCCACCCAAGCCATGGGGGCAGCGAGGAGTGGCTCGGCCGCGCGAATTCCCAAGCCCCCCAAATCCAAGGTCGTTTTTCCAAACTGGAAAAGCAATTTGCCCTAGCAAGCTCGATTAAAGAAGCTGCTGTGCAAGCACTTCAAAGAGAGCAAGCATTCACAGAAACACATCAGACCTCTATAAAATACTCCCAACACACACATATATTTTACTGCAGGCCTCCCACCAGGTTTTGCAGAGATGCCCTCCCCACTACCCACTTAGAGAGAAAAAAAAGAGGAATTTAGTAGAAAAAAAGAGTGACCATTTTAACTTACTTGTAACTAGGTAGTTTCCCCTTGGTTTCTCGTACATAGGATAGGTAACATTTCCATAAATCAATGTGTAAAACCTTCATAAGGCATCGCTGAAATAACTGTTCAACACATGAAGAAGACGAGATCAGGATCCCAGACACAGAAAGGAGGCTCCTACTTCTAACGCGGCACCGTACGGATCGCGGCCCTCTCTACAACCAGGAGCCCAGCTTGGAGCCGGCTCGGGAAGCGTCCCTGGGCGGGAGCAGCTTCCCGCAGGTGGCGGGGCCGAGCGCGACGTCCGCGCTCGCCCCGGCTGCTGCAGCGTGACCGCGCGGCGGGGGCTGCTTCTCGCCGCACGCACACGTACGCACGACACAGAGCCAGCGAACTCACCTTTTCCACTTTGTCATAATTTTTTGCTTTAATCTACAGGGAAGCAGAAAAGAACACATGACTTTAGGATGCTGTTTTGGAAAAGCACAGGTTATATTTCTCACACAGTAGTAAAGCATTCTAGGTTGCGCTTCGGCTGCCTACACTAATTTTAACATCACAGCTTGTTGCTAAAATATAGCTAAGAATACAAACCCCATATATTTTCCTTAGCTTTTCAAAGGGGGTCTAAATTAAAATTCTTAATTTCCAGTATGGCTAGAATTTAGACATTGTTAGGTAACACTGATTTCCTACATACCTGATTTGAATAATTAGCCTCATATTTTCAGGAATTTTGTTGCCTTAAGTGCATGTATTGACCTAAGTACTAAAACCTGCAGATCAGGGTAAAACACCAGAATTTAACAGGTTACCCCAGCTGCTTTGTATTTGGGCAATTATTTACGAGTTTCTGAAAGCAAACGTTGCTCTAGCAGGTTGACACTACAAAAGGGATGCGAGCACAAGGATCTGTTTTCACATGGGTCCCCCCCCAGCCCCATGCAAACCGCCCGGCATCCAAACGCAAGGGCAGGAGGGCAGAAGCGGTCCCTGAGGTCACTCGGGACACAGCAGCGGGGGCACAACCGCAGGGCTCGACTCGCCGCCCTCCTTGCACGTATTAGCTCAACATATGTTAATGCACAGGGCTCTCTGCAGCAACACAGCCCAAAGCAGCCAGAAGCTAGAAAACCATCTAGAAAGCACTAGATAAGATTAGGCCAGCTAGAAAAGCATAATTTTGCTTGTAAACAGCAAAATCCTCTCAGTCTGGCGCTCTTTGCCATTCAAGGTGCTTTGTTGGGGATGATTTCCCTTTTCCCCACAGCCTTTCAGGATACGAGCATAAACCTTGACAGAATGTTTATCATAATGGTAAGGTTGCTTGGTCAGAAGTCTCTCAGTGTGGCAGCACTGGCACCATTAGAAGACCAAGCACAAGAAATACTTATCAGCTACATTGCAGGCAGTTGCAATGAACCAGGTCCTTGGAAATCAAAGTATTTTGCCAAGGAAAATAACCCCTATTGTTTATCTACCTGTGCTTTGCCTCCAAGAGCAAAACATTTTCTACACACCTTATCGGACAAGCTGCTGTTCACATGGGGAATTCAATTCAGGGTTACTTATTACTTAAATTATTTTCAAATGCAAACCCAAGTAGTGTGATAGCGACACCTGAAAACGCAAATTGCTGGTGAAACCCGGCTGCAAGGGCAGCTAGTTCCTCCCACGGGAGTTGCTTGGTGATTTTTGGCTCCCCAGAACCATCTTTTTGCGTTTCCTGGCCACACTGGAGCCGGGGGAAGCTGCATGCGCCTTCACCTGCGGGCACCCTACCAGGACCAGGGTGCAAGTTATGGGTCTGCACGGACACCGCGCTGTGGTCGGCAAAGCCAAGCGCGCAGGGCCCCTTCATGGGCACTGGGTTGAAACCTCCCCTTCCTAAAATACAGCTTTGTTCTAGGCAACAGCCACAAGCAATGCCGCAGCCGTGCTGGAGAGGAGCCACCTCGGAGTGCTCGGCTGCCGCCCGCGCGCCTGACCACGTCCTGCCTCCCCTTTGGCATGGAGGCCCCTCTACAGACCCGCATCCATTCGCTCTTCAACACGACCTCGCTGAAAAGCTGGAGTTGCAACTACATTATAGCTCCTTCTGGAGGAGGAGAAACGGACCCTACTCAAAGTCCACCCGCGTCTGCCACGTGCGCAAAGGCTAAAGCCGTGACGTTACTTATCAGAACAGTTACACAGAAGCACGCGTGTCATTTGGAATCAAGAATTTTGCGGCAGTTAGCAGTAGAAAGACTCAAAGATTCAGTTCTCCTGCAGCTTGCAGGAGGATCGAGTCCCAAAGTTTGGACATTCCTTGTAAAATGATTATTTGGCTATAGTCTGCAAGGAAGAGCTGCAGAAGGTAGAGGATGGGAAAGTAGATTTCTCCAAGTCTAGTGAGATGCCATTCAAAGTATCTACACTCAAAAAGGGGCGATTTGTCTTGATTTTAAAGTCTGCAATAACATGATATTTTAGAAATCCCTTAAAATCCCTCTAAATCAAGTGCCTTCAACTGCATGCATTATCTCTGCAGTTGCCACAACCGTGGCATTACCTCAGCACCTAGAAGCCAAGTCGCTCTTCAGAGTCCATTTTCCATGCCCTGGAAAGGTCTCCGTACACATTTCATAAGCGTTTCCTGGTTAACAGGGCAATGGTCTGCCTTGTACACTGTCAGGAATTTGTATTTACACTTTGGATACGCTCATGGGATTTAAAGATGCCAAAAGAGCAGTAAGAATTAAGGGACAGCAGCTGTAACCCTGTAACTCCAGGTACCAGCTGGCCATGTCACCCTACGGTGGGACACTTTGTTCGTATTAACACCTCAAAAAGGCAGCAGAGGTTTGAGGCACCTCAGCCAGACTCTCACCAGAGCTACTATCTGCTATACAGAGAAATAACACTTTATTGGAAGCTGTAAAAAATGTTGCACATTGACAAAAACAAACAAAAAACAAACAAAAAAATCCAGTTGGAGAAAGGCACTGAATTGCAATCATTGATTTGCTCTGCACCTTTTTTATTGTTAACGTCACATATTCATCCCATTTATACCTACGGCTTCTTCATTTCCTTTTTTGACCTGGATTATGAAAAATAATGAAAAAATATTAAGTCTATTTCCCCTTATTTTCATCTCTTTCACTCTACCAATACCTCTACACCTTTGCTTGTGTGTATGGTTTTGCCCTTTCCAGAACCCTTCTCTTTCCTGCTTCCAAACCTGAACATCCTTTAATGAAAACCATTTCCAGACACAACCATTTTCAAGCTAGAAAAACCCTGATGGTAAAATCATGTTCTATGGTACTCTGAAAAGGACAACTGCTGCAGCTATGCATCGTCCCCCGGCCGAAGGCATTGGGAACTGCAGGGAAGCTCAGGGAGGAAGTTGAGGGAGCTCCTGCATCTCTAAAATTCTTTTACCTCCTAGTACTGCCTCCAATCACGTACTGACCCAACCATCACCTTTGCTACACAAGTAAAGTTCCTGCATCCCAATAAAGAAGCACTGCTGGCTTTCTTCCTTATTCTATTTACCATAGACCTCGTTGGAGACATTTAGTACCAGTGTATTTTCCGGAACAATGTCTAATTCAGGCTTCTGATCAGCAAGTAAAAGCAGCTTACTCCAAGACTTTGTTTTTTTCCAACTAAAGGGAGAAAATCCAGTGTTCTTTTGTTCTTAGGTCTATGATTTATTGCACAACACATTTTTATATTTGGTGAATTCCAACCCATACCCATTCCTTAGTCAAATCAGTAGAATCACTGAATTTTTTTGTTTAGGCGACTTGCACATTATTAATTAAATGGAGCAATTACTTATAAATGCATCCTTCTCATTTCTACTCCTCTTTATAGAGGGATTTAACTGCATGCCTAGATCTCAGTTGGTCTGAAAATCTCATTTAAAACTCAAAGCAGCCATTTACTCTTATTTCACACTGACTTTAAGCCACCTCACGATAACAGTGCAGAACACAGCACATTCACACTCCTTCAAGCTACCTATATCCTCCTT
>JAWLRI010000896.1:302733-314212 GCA_034781795.1 Crypturellus tataupa | reverse complement strand
CTAAGGGCAGGGCAGAGCCAGGGAGGGGCACAGACATTCCCAAAATTCATTGGCCAGCACACAGAGGTGCTCTGTGATGTAAGCAGGCTGCAACCAATGGGAATGTTTATACAAAGCGACTTCATTGCTACAGCCCCTCCCCAGGATAAGGGGCGGGGCTTCAGTCCGTGCCCCAACTGCCTCCATGTGCCCAGGAATGGCAGGGCCTGACCAGCCTCTGTGTTGCTCCAGGGGGGCCTCCATGAGCAGAGGGAGAGCAGGACCAAAGGGGCCTTCGTGCAGACCCCAGGGACTTCCATGCACATACAGACAGGGGGGGCACTAGGTGCCTCCATGCGGCCCCCAGAGGCCTCTGTGCAAACAGGAAGAGCAGGGCTTTATGGGCCTCCATGGACCTCTGTGCGCATGGGCATCTTTGGGGCCTCCAAGAGCCTCCGTGTGCATGGGGACAGAGGGATCTCTGGGCCTCTGTACAGCCTCCAGCAGCCTCTGCGCTCACAGAGCCCAGGGGAACCTGCAAGCCTCTGTGTGGGTACTCACAGGGCTGCACAGCGTACAAGGCCGGGCCTTCCTCCCTCCCTATCCTCGAAGGTGGCGGGGACCCCGTCACAGACACATCACAGCACGTCCCAAACTGCTACGATTTATTGGACAACGGTCAAGTGGTAAAGGGCTCTAAACTGTACAACGGTAAAAACAAGGGGGCCGCGCGCCTCACTCATGTGCTCGAGGTGGTTTTCCTCCGCTTCAGGCGTGCGCGCCAGTCTTCGGGCAGCGCCTCAAAATTGGCGTTCCTCTCTGCCATGCCACTGCGGGGACAAAGCGTGGCGTTAGCGCCCAGGAGGCGCACGACGTCACCCAGCCTCCCTCCTGTCCTCCTGCCGAGCTGCACCCCTGCTCCACTCTCCATAGGGGGAGTGAGGCAACGTCCCGGGCTCGAGAGAAGCCTGTTGAGGAGTTTTGGGGGGACAAAACCCTCGTGTTTGGGTTAAGCAGGGTCTCCATAGGGCATCCTGCCCAAGCCATGATCTCCAGTGTCCCCTGAGGGAGGAGGAACACCGAGAGCGTGAGCACCCAGCAGAGGAAGCCACCCTGCCCCTCACAGAGTGCGGGCTCCTCGGGGAAGAAGGGAGCTCCCAATGCACCCGTTGGGTTTTTGGCTGCACCGGGCAGCATTTTGTCACCGTTGAGCTGTGCCAGAGCAGCAGCAAGAGGGGCCTCACAAGCGCATCCGCACCTCATGAGCTGCTGCTGCTTCCACTCCTCGATGCGCCTCTGCGCTGTCGTCTCCCGGTCCTCCTCGCTGGAGCTGGAGTTCTCCTCCTCGTCCAGCTCCCGCTGGATGCTCTGCCACTTCTTCACCAGAGACGGCATCTTCGTTTTACCCTTCTTGCTCTGTGCCAGGAATTCCAAAGGCTACAGTTAGGGTGGCTCAGGAGGGGGATTTGGAAGACTAATCCCAGTGGAAGGGTCTCCCCCAGGGCCCCGCACCAGGACACAATCCTACCTTTTCCTTCCGTGCCTTCCGTGGCTTCTCCGGGGGCTGCGCCTTGGGGGTGGGAGGTGGTGGTGGTGGCTGTGGTGGTGGTGGCGGCGGTGGCTGCTCGGCAGTGGTGGCAGCGGGCAGGGTCCCTCGTGATGGTGCTTGCGGCGCGGAGGCGGCCACGAGCCCCACGGGCACAGCGCACTCAGAATAGCTTATGACGGACGGCGCCGCGGGGGCCGTCACTCCCAAGTAGCCAGGCTGGAGGCCCAGTCCTGCGGGCTGAGGGCCGGCGTGGCCCGGCGCCATCCGGAGGTTGGGGCGCCCTTGGATCTCGCCTGTCAGGCGCTGCCGCGGCCTCAGGGAGCTGAGGGGCATGGGTGAAGGCTGGTACTTGCTAGCAGCCATGAGGGGCTGGCTGTAGAGCACGGGGCAGCTGCCAATGGTGGCGGCCCGCTGCATCAACGCCGGGCTCATCTCTGCTGCTTTCCTCTTGGGCGGCTTGGCGGAGAGCAGAGGGGCAGGGCTGGATTCACCGGCACCCTGGCAAGGGAAGCAGCCATGGTGAGAGCCATGTCAAGAGGCCCCAAAATCCAGCCAAATGGCACCGAAGCAGCAGCAGTGCCCACGTAGGCACCCCGAGCTGGGGCTCTGCTGCTCTGCCGCTCTCCACGCGGTCCCTTTGCTGCCCCTTTCCCACCCAGCTCAAACTCTGCCCCTGGGTACCCATCCCCAAAGCGTTTGGGGACATGTGCCATGTGGGCACAGGGGCAACAAGACACAGGGCTCAGCTTCTGTCCCCTGTCACCAGTGCTGCCACTGCTCACCTGGCTGCTGCTGACGGCTGGGCGGAGGAGAGGCTTCAGGGGAGCATCTTCTTCCGTGCCTGGGGCGGGTGGCTCCTCGCCCCCCTCGTCCTCCATCTCCACTTCCTGGATCTCTCCGTCTTCCCCTGGAGGCGGCGGCGGTGGTGGCGGAGGCGGTGGAGGTGGTGGCGGCGGCGAATCCGGTGGAGGCGGCGGCGGCGGAGGCATTTCCAAAGGCAAAGGAGGTTGGAGGACCGGGACAGAGGACTGAAGCAGAGTCCAAAATGGAGTGAGCGGCATGAGAGACGTAGCAGGAACTTGGCCTGAGAAGGATTCTTTACAAAGGGAGCCTGAAGAATACATATTGACACAGGCTTGAAAACCCACGCTACTGACCGCGCCGCCCTCCGCTCCCCAGGCTCCGCTGCTGCCTTCGCTCGCTCTGGGCAGCTCCGCAGCGCAGGCTGCCTCTCCTGCAGAGCCCTGCCTGGGAACCAGCATGCAGAGATGAGACCCGGGGCTCTTGGGGCTCCCTTGGAGCTGCCGCACTCAGCCTCGCTGGGCGCTGGTGCCGGCTGCTGTAAAGCTGCCACTGGACGCCCAGGCAAGGGGGCCCAAAGACCTGCGGGCGCCGCTGTGAGGCCGTGAAGGGCCCTGGCGATGCGGTCGCACCACAGGAAGGGATGTGCTCCCAGGCCAGAGTGCCTGAAGCGCGGCGCAAAACCCAGCCTGCTTCCTACCTGCGGAGCGCTCCGCGGCGTCCCCGGCGCGCTCTCCTTGCTCTTTGGCAGGTGGTTGAGGAGGATCGTGGACTTTTCTGTCGGCGCTGCGCTGTCCATCGTCTTCGTCCTCCCCGTCGGGGAACTCCCACTGCGACTCTCCTGAGTGCTCGTTAACATAGAAATAGCGCCTATGCTCCCTAAATCACAAGAAAGAAAACGGGGCTTTACATTCCCTCCTCCGTAAAGGACACAGCGAGGCAGGCCTGCCCGCGACAGCCACACGCTCTCACGGGGAAGACCCTCTGCAGCAGGGCTGCCGTTCACCAACGCAGCAAACAACTTTGAGGACAGAGGCAGGAGAGGCCCGAGCCGGATCGCTCAAAGCTATTTGCGCTGCTGGCTCTGTGAACATGGCCCTGAGCCCCCTGCTCCAAGAGGAGGGCCGAGAAAGCAGGCCAGGGCGCAGCACAGCAAGGGCTCGCTAGCATTGGCACTTGCAGCCACAGCCCTGGCCTCAAGTCATCCTCCAGAAGAGGTAACGGGGAACAGCCCAGTTTGGAGAAGTGGCTGCCCCCCTACCCCGTGCTGCGTGGAGGCCACATTTATGAGACTCTCGGTGCCAAATACACAGTGAATGCTAGAGAGAGGGAGCGGATCTGGGAGCTGAAAAACAAAAAGAGCAAAGATTTCAAATAAGGAAAAATTAATCAAGAAAGCCAAATAGAAAAAAGAAATGTTTGGGTCTGACCTGCTGGCAGGAGAGAGAAATCTTGTTCTTCATTCCGTTGATGAGTTGAAGTTTGTCCTTTGTCAGTGCTGTTGATCAGAAGAGCTGATCCAGAGGTCCTGCAAAGTTCACAGAGCTCTCGCATGCGCGACCCCCCAGGCCCGCCCTCCATAGTGCTTCACACTCGCAAGAGTGAAAACCAGCTCTGTCCAATCAGGGATTCGGATGCGTCTCAAAACACTGAGCAATCACTTTGGATTCTCCAATTTGGTGGCTGGCCCAAACTCTGTAAGTGCCGGAAGTTTCTCTGCCTGCCCAGCACTGCTAACTGGAAGCTGTTCTCAGGTCTCCGAAAAAGATGCGCCGCGTCGTCCCATGTTGATGCTCACAAATCATGTCTGAGATGTCAAAGATGAAAGGTGAGAAAGGTAGGAGAGCGCGTACCTGTCCCAGTGGCAGGACCAGCCTTTAGGGGTGGCGTTTATTTCGTATTGTTTTAGCTGTTCGGCCGCGTCTTGCAGTTTGCGTTTGAGGTAGTTGCCATTGAGAGCCCCTTCCCGCCAGTCAGCGACGCGCGTCTAGAGGGCAAGAAGCAAGGGAAGCCGTTGAGACAGGGACGGGCGGGCAAGGAGGGGGCCCTGCCAGCGCAGGAGTGAGGGGGCACAAGGAAGACGCGTCTCCCAGGCGGCGCCGCGGTGCCTCTTCCCCGCCGCGGACGTGTTAAGGGCCTCGCTATACAGCCCACGCGGCAGCAGCGGGCAGGCAACGCTTTGAATCCCCTTCAAAACAGAAGGCCTCGTTACCTCCGTCTGCAACAGCAGCATGTGGAAGTTGGAGATGGATTGTCTGCTGATGCCCAGAAACTCCAATTTACTAGTCAGAGTATTTGCCAGCTCTCCGATTTGGAACTGCCAAGGAGAAAAGGGAGAGTAAGGAGCTGCTCCCGCACGGCTACAAGGCCGCAGCAGCCGCTGCGGCCCTGCGGCTCACGGGGACGCCAGGAGAGCAGGAGCTACCGCTGCCTACGGCCCTGTGCGCGCAAGGAGAGAGGACGAGGAGGAGCAGGGCTGAACCGCTGCCTCCCGGGTCAGCCCCTTGGAGCCCCACCTCACCCTCAGGGATAGCGTCTGCATGTGTAGGTAGGACACGGCACTCGCTGCGACGGCTGGAGATGCCTGCAGAGGGGCCAGCAAATCCCAGGTCTTTGCATCCACCCTTGCCAACACCATCTCGGCAGTTTCCACTGCGAAGCAGCCAAAGGAATTTATGGATTCAGGCTACTTTGCTGTGCTGTAATCTTGTGGTTCGAGCGCTAACCACAGGGGCAGAGGGTGTTAAAACCAAATACTTGATCCATCTCCCAAAGGTAACGGGGCAGGCTTAGTTTTCGGGTCTCTTAAAATCACCGCTTTCCAGCACAACTATCTGGAAATGGCACGAGAGAAGCAACACCTCAGGATTTGCTCTCAGGCAAAGGACAGTCTCTATTTTAAAGTGCAGACCGGCCTGCAGCGCTTATGGTTCCTTGAACCCAGCATCCTTGTAAGAGGGAAAAATCCTAGTTAAGCATCGCGCTGCAACAAGACTGATTGAGGGGAACTGCATAAAAAGTCAAACAAGCCAAAACCAGTTAAAAGCAGAGATGCCCACAAGTGGGAAAACAAGATATTCCTTTAAGGAAAGTGCTAAAAACATCTCTTTTTCCTTCTTTCTTCCCCAAAGATGCCAAGAGGCCACCAAAGTAGCATCCAGAGACAGGGATGGGCTAGTACAAGATGCAGCAGAAGCCAAGGCAGCAAAACAAGCTCTCTGTGTTAACGATACCACAGAGGAGCTGGGAAAGATCCTGTGCCGGTGGGTTACTTCCCGGCAGAGGATTTGGAGAGTCTGCTCCAAACAAACAAGCTGCCAAAAGAGCCCAATCAAATAGAAATTAGCAGGGCAGACGAGCATTAACTCAGCAGCTCCAAGGGCATTTTGCATGTGAAATTGTGATGTTTCAGCGTACAGCCCGTGAGACAGAGCACTCCTAGTGCTCTTAAGCTCAGAAGCTTTTGAAGACTTTCTGAGGAAACCTGGGACGTGGCGAGGCGGTGAGCATGATTCTTGCAGCTGGCATTTCTTTTCTAATCACAAAAAACAGGGCAGACTCCTGTATATACTGCACAAGAGGCTTGAAGCCTATTTGTAGGGAAATCAAGTCCCCAAACTCTAAAATTAAAGGGTTTTTTTTCCCCTCATTTTTTAGAGGAGAGGGAGGTTGAATTTATATTGAGGAAAGGAGATGACTCCTTTCACACTCAAATAATGATTAAATGATGGGAAATGAGGATAGGACTACTGTTTTTCACAATGGAAAAAACACCTCCCCTGCGTTTCTATTGTCTGTTCTCACATAAAGCACCTGGCAAAGGGAGGTAACAGCATTTACTAATGATGCAAAATTACTCAGAAGTCAAATCCAGTGCTGTAGAAGATGCCAGGGTAATGAGTGACTGAGAAACAGAACACAGGCTGGCAGGGATGCAAAGATTTCCCCTTGTGCCCTGTAAAATTATATGCACACACAGCAGCAGGCTCTGAGCAAACTACACAGCTCAAGGAGGGGCTCTGGGAACCATTTAGTCACCATCAAAAAAAGCAACCCAGGCGTCTTGGGAGAGAAAAGCGCCAGGTCGAGGTTGCAAAAATGCTCAGAGCTCGCATCCAACAGCCACCCTGTGGCCACCTCTTGCCTCAAAAGAGCAGCGATGCCAAGGTACAGGGCGAGTGCCTGATAGCAACAGCCTCCAGACCCCCAGAGGCTGCCGACGCGGCTTCTTCGGTCAGCTGCCATTTAGCCATCCTGTTTCCGGGGAAAAAGGACTGGGATATCGTTAATATTAGGCAGAAAAGGCAGAACAAAAGCATTTGCTCTCTCTCATAAGACGACCAAGGCTTGATCTTTGTCTCCTGTTCCTCCCCCTTCCAGCCTCTGCTGGAGACAAGACACTGGGCTGAAGAGATTGTGGCCCATTCCAGCCCAGTCATTTGTCCCAGGCAAAACCAGCACCAAGGAGAATGTGGACAGACAAGCTGCTGTTCCAGTAAAAAGATGGACTCGGAGTTCCAGGGTTGTCCCACCCAACCCCTTTCAGCATAGACTCTAGTGCTGTTTGCCAACAATGGCAAAGGCAGACAAAATTATCCCTGCACAGCCTGGGTCATAAGGTTATAAAACCAAAAGGCTATTAAAGGCTATAAAAACGGCTACAAAACCACTGCTCATATGTGCCAGGGAGGTCAAACACCCCAGGCAGAACGGCACGAGACAGTGGGGACCCCTCTCAGTGGTGACTGCAGCCATGGGGAGCCCAGGGGGAAAGCAGCAGCCACGCGCCCAGCTCGTCTCTCCTGCACACGCTGGACGCAAACCTTGCCGGCACAAAGCTCTGCATCTCCCTACCTTCAAATCCTGCTCCTCCTCTTCCACTTTTGGTGCCCCTTGGATTTTCGCTTTCTCCTGGGGCTCCTCAGGCTCTGCCTCTTTTTCTGGGATCTCCTCGGTTGCTTCTGTGCTCACTGGGGCTGCGGGAGAAGAAACAAGGAGTGAGGCCTTCTCCTGGCGCCGCCGCAAGATGGCCCTGCCGGAGAGTCGCCTTCCTGCAAGAGCTGGACACGAAAGAGTTTGAGGGAGAGGGGCTCCCCCACGCACACACACTGCAGATGATGGGGCTCCTCCTGAGAGGATGTTCCGGAAATTACAGATACCCCAAGAAAAGGACAGGAAAGAGCAATAGATTGGAGCAGGGAAGTGAAAAGAAGCAGACAAGGCGGTAAACTCCCAAGAAGGCAATCACTGAACTCCTGCAGTTGGGCAATTTTCCTGGAAAATAAATAGAAGTATTAAAATGCTTGAGATAATTGTCAGCTCAGAAGACCAATGAGACCAGGCAGCTCCAAAACAAACATTCAGATATTACAGTTTTCCTCAGAGCCACAGCTCAAGGAGCAGCTGATTACCCTTTCAAGTGACAAAGTCCTGGGAGGGAAGTAGAGGAAGAAGAAAAAAAAAACAAAGCCCCCAGACCCCCTATTTCTGGCGTGTCATAGGTTTCCAGGGCAGAACAACTCTCAGTTGCCATGGAACAGCGGGGTACACACCCAACTTCAACCACGTTGTTTAAAAACAACAGCTTCTGGGTATCAACCGCAGCCTGGTACAGACCCAGGCGCTTCAGGGCCGCCTGTTCTATGGGAGAAGCAGATGTCAGTGAGCGAGTTCTGCCCACTGCGAGGCAAGCGGTTGGCAGGCATCCCAGTGCTGGGGAGGTCCGGGCACAGCTGGGCTGCCGGGCACACGCGGTACCCTCGGTGACTCTGGAGCGACCAGGTTCGCGCAAAGGGATGTGCTGCTATAAGGAGCAGCCGCAACAGTTGGCGCAGCACCAGCAACACCAGGTGGTCGTCAACCACCCAACTCCCTGGACAGCATCAGCTGACTGTTTTTAAGATTCATGTGCTGCTGTAAGGGCAGCTGCTGCTCAAGCAAATGTTAAATCCAGCACGCAGCTGGGATGAGGACAGGCCTTGTAGGAATCAGATCCTGCTCTCAGCGTGGTTCTGGCCAAATCCGTTTTGGGCCACCACCAAGAAAAAGGGTGGGCAGGCTCTCAAGGACCCCATCAGCTGGCTGAAATTCATTATGAGGCACCTCAGCGAGCCCAGGCCTCAAAAGAGGAAGGCAACATCTCTTGGTATATCAGGGCCAGGCTCAGGAGCTTCACAGGGAAGTGGAAGGCAGTAAGGCTTGAAGCCGTGATCACACCTCTGTGTGCCTTCATCTGAAATTAAGGCACTCTCCTGGTTTTACTAAATTGCTGGGAGAACGTGGCAGAGCATCAACTCATCCCCAGCAACACCCTCAGCTTGGCGGACTGTCCCTGCACACGAGGACACACCGCTGTGACAGCAGAGGAGGCCACAGCTGCAGACGTGGCCCTGCTCGATCCCTCAGCTACGACCTCTTGACTTCCCCCACGCGCGGGGGAGAGGCTCCCCGCATCCCATCAGAGCTGCATCTTCAGCCAGAAGCGGGTAGAAGGCACCTCAGTGGGAGTGGGCTGCCAATTCCAAATGCCGGCTCCTCCCGCTGAAGGCGGCTCCTCAAATTACCTGGTTGTTCTCCAGCTTCCGGGCTCTCTTGGCCCGTTTTGCTGGAACCTCGACTGGCGGGCTCCGGGCTGGCAGCTCCGACAAACAGTTTCCATTTCCCTCGCTTGGAGGCCAGCCTGCGGGTCGCGTCCTGGGAAGCCGACTGGCTCCCATCGGAGAGTGGGCTGGAGCCCGACACGCTGCCGTCGCCCTCCTCCAAGGCACGCAGCTCTGCCTGCAAAGAGACAAGAGCGGCGCTGCAGGGACCTGGCCTGACCCAGGACAGCAACCCGCGAGCGGCAGAGCAGCCATGACTCAAAGAGCAGAGCCAAGTGGCTGTGTTCATCTGCTCTTCGTTTACTGCAGCCGTGGCCGTATTTGGGTGACAAAAGCCGCCCCGTTACCTTTTTTCTCTCCAGCACCATCTCCAGCTCAAGGGTGTCTTGCTCCTCCTCTTCCTCCCCGCTCTCCCCCGACTGCACCACGCTGCACAGCTCCTCCTGTGGTGTGTCTTCCAGGGAGTCCCTGCAAGGCTCTGGTTCTTCGGGGGCAGCCGCTACTTCTTCCGCTTTGGCCTCCTCCTCGGGGGGCGGCTCAAGCTCCTCTTTGCATATCACCTTCCTCCGCCAACGCTCCTCCTCCTCCTTCACCACGTCAGGGAGCAGTGGCGCCAGGAGGGCTGCGGCCACCCCTTTCTTCTCCTCCTCGCTGCTGGAGAGGGCTTGCACGCCTTCGTTCACCTCCTGCGGGGCGCACGCGGGATGAAAACACCTCGTGAACCGCATGAACGCAGCACCAGGACCGAGCCACCCCCGGGGAGCAAAGGAGCCTCCGGCCGGCACAGAGGAAGGAGCCTGTGCAGCCGCAGGGGACCAAAAAGAGCCCGTGCGCAAGCCCGATGGCACGAGCACTCGCTGCCCGTGCTGCCCACTGACCTTCTTCACCTCTCGCTTGGCAACGCTGCCCCCACGGCTCGTACTGCCCCCCTTCTCCTGCGGGAACAGCTCTGGCGTCGATGCAAAACTGCCATTGGCCCCAGCCACTGCGCTGCTGAGGAAGAGGAGAGGGAGTAAAGGGCCAGCGCGGGGTGAGCCCACCTCCGCCTCCCCCGCACTGCCGAGGGTCTCACCTTGGCTGGTAATGTTGCAGCCCCTGCACCTGCGCAGCGAGGTACTGCGGCAGCTCCCACGTCACCTCGTTGCTCCGGGTGTTCCAGTAGTAGTAACAGCCGGTGTTCTCGTCCCAAACCTCCTGCCAGTCACCCATCTCCACCCCCACTGGCGAGAGAGAGAAAACGCCTGTCAGACACCGCGGTCCGGTGTGACACCAGCTCCCCGGGCGCCTGTCACCCCTCTGCGGCTGTGCTCACCTCCTGCCAGCGAGCACTGGGTGTCGTAGTGCCACTCCGCGGCCTGTGCAGAGCCCGTGCCGTTGGCAGTGCCCGCTGGGGCGGCCTCCCTGGGCTCGGGCCGCGGCGGCGTCGGGGGTGGCGCGCAGGCCGGGGGTTCTGCTGGCTGTGGCGGGGCCGTGATGGCATCGATCTCCTTCGAGGACACAGACACCACAGTGTTAAACTGAGATCCCTCCCAGAGAGAGCTGCACAGTCAAAGTGCCACTAACAGGCAGAGGACACCGTCTAGGACTGCAAACCCCCCACCCCCTTGTTATCTACAATCCGTCTCCTTCCCCCACAAGGCGGCTACTTCTCATGGAAAAATCCAAGCCTCACTAACCGCCAGGAAGTTGGCCAGCGTGCTGTCGATGTCCGCTGAGCCACTTCCATTGGCGTCCGCGGAACGTGCCGGTTTCTCCGGCGTGTCGCCCTCCTCCTCATCGCTGTCGGCGTAGGCACCGAGCAGGCACAAGCCTCCTGGTAGGGGGGGCACAGGGCAGCGGTGACGGGAGAGAAAACAGAGCGGCGCAGCCGTGCGTATCTGCTCCATGTATGTCCCCCTCCCCCGGGTCTTTCCTCCGGGGCCGCCCCAGATGCCCACGGGAATCCCGCAAGGATCCCACGGAGCAGACGGAGCAGCGGGAACCATCACGGAGCCAGGCCAGGCCACGCGCAGACACGAGGCGGCGCTGGCACCTCCTTCCTGCGCCCTCCTCGGGAAAAACCCCATCATCTTCCCTCCTGCTCAAAATAATAATGTTGATAAAAGCACCGGGGACAGGGAGGTGGTGGCCACCTCCTGCCAACGAAACCGGGGGACACTCGCGGGGCCCCCTCTGCCACGTGTGTGTTGGGGGGGTTATTGGGGGTCGTCTCTGCACACAACCCCCCCAAAATAATTTAGGAATAAAAAATGCACCCCAAAAAAGGGGAGGGAATTGCATACTCTCTAAGCACACTTAAAGGGGGTAACTGAACACCTCCCCTCCCCCCCCAAAAACGGTGGGATGGATTGGGGGGAGGGGCGGGTCAATCGCCTCCCCCCCAAAAACACTTAAGGGGAAGGGGAAATTAAGAAGTAATAATAATAATAATCCTCATCTTTGGCTTAATTCGGGGAGAGCGCAATCTGCCCCATCCGCTTAACGGCCGCATTAAGCGAAAGCGAAAACGCCGCCCCCAAAATGGAGGATGAGCGGGGGGGGGGGGGGGGCG
>JAWLRI010000896.1:279254-302333 GCA_034781795.1 Crypturellus tataupa | reverse complement strand
GGCCGGTCCCGCCCCCGCCTCCAACGGCTCCAACGGCTCCAACGGCTGCCGCGGCCGCGTGTGTGCGCGACCCGCGGCGCGGGGGACAGCGGCGGGCCGGAGGCTCTCAGGAGCCGCCTGCTCGTGAGCAGAGAAATTAGTCCTTCCTCGCCACGCACACAGGGGACGCGACAGCCACGGGGTCGTGGCTGCGCCGGGCCGCGGGACCCCAGCGTGGGGTATCGAGTACACAGCGCACCGCGCGTGCGAGAGGGCGAAGCGCGGCGCCCGACACGCCGCTTTCCAGCCAGGCACCCTCACAGGATGAGGAAAAGAGTATTCAGGACTTTCCTTTTTACCAGTTCACCCAGCCACAGGCATCCATTGGCACGAACGGCCAATGGATCAAAGCACTCGTGCTCTCCTCCCAGAACACCCGGCTTCACCTGCTGCTGCGTGCGGCCGCGGGCCCCGCGGTGCCGCACGGGGGGCGCCGGGGCTAGTTGTGCCGGTAGAGGCGGTCCCGCGTGGCCACGCTGACCTTCTGCTGGTAGTCCTCGATCTTGTCGTGCACCTTCTGGTAGAGCTGCAAGAGGCAGGAGCGGCCCTCAGAGAGGGGGGAAAACACTCCTCTCCCTCCGTCCCAAGCCCGCCTTTCTCCCGCTCGCTTTTGGGGTCCCTCCGGGTGCCCCCAGGCACACGTGAGAGGAGCAGCAGTGCCCCCCGCGCTGCAGCAAGGCCGGGGAATCGGGGTCTCCGGCTCCTCCTCGCCCCGCTCGGAACTGCCCGCTGGGATTTTCTGCCGGGAAGGCGGCACGCGGGGCGGCGCCGCTACCTACCCCCAGGTTGTGCTGGTTCGTGGTGCTCTCCCTCAAGGCCTGCAGCAGCTGGTCGATGGCAGTGTAGGGCAGCCACACCGTGGGCGCTGTGGCGGACAGAGGGAACTGCAGGAAAGAGGAAACCTTAGGCTCTGCGGTGGTCGGGACAGAAACGCGACCCCAAACTTGCTGGGTGAGCAAGAGCTACTTCCAACACAGTTTTTTTTTTGGTGTGTGCGTGTGTATTAACCCCAGTAAAAGGTGCCTCCTCTCCAGGATGGATTATTAGCACTAGTTTCTCCTGGAAGCATCGTTGTCCCGACTCATTCCGACAGGAGCCAGCACGGAGCAGTAGAATTCCCCCCCGGGAAGCAGCTCCGAATTGAATGGAGGCACGGGAGGCTCTCGGAAGAGCCGCTTTGCTGCCCACCCCTCTGCCCTGAGCACGAGGCCGCTCTTTGCTGTTACCTCAGGGGAAGCAAGGAGGGAAGAGAGGGGAGCGGTGCGACACATCCCATGCTCACCTCAATTCCGAAATACTGGTGGCCTTTGCCAAGCACGGCATCGATGTACTCCAGCACCAGATCCACGGCTTCCTCCAGCAGATCGTAGTTCAGATAGAGGCGCAGCAGCTCCGCGGCATCCACCTTCTGCAAGGAAAGAGCACTGGTGTCAGCCTGTTTCTTGTTTCCTTTTTTTTTTTGCCAGGGAACTTTTTAAGAACTACTAGGATGTTTAGAGGAACTGCGCTGAGCCACAGGAATAGGCACAGGCGTCCAATGCAGCTTCCCAAAGCCGGGGGCAGCAGAGAGGCAGGAAAAGCGGCCTGCAAGCGCCCAACTGGGGACGCGTTTGCCAAAGCCAAGGGCAGGAGCCAGGATGCCAAGGGCTTTGGGCCCAGGACGTGCCGAGCAGCACCCGCATCCTCACCTTGTAGCTGTTGATGAGCCAGTTGGGCAGCGGGATTCCGTGTGCCAGCAGCTTGTTGATGACGCAGCGATGGTGCAGGCTGTTCTGCGCCGGGTAGCGCTCCAGGTAGGACGAGAGCAGGCGCCAGGCTTCGTCCGTGGCGCTGCAAAACACCGCGTCCCCTCAGCGCGCGAGTGCGTGAGGCGCTCCCGTCCTCCCTCTGGCGACCCAGAACCTACCTGGACTCCTTGGTGGTGACCAGCGCGGAGAGCTGGTTGGCCGCTAGCCAGTCCCAAGCCTCGGCTTGCGCCGCTTCGCCTCCCAGCTGCAGCTTGATGCACCTGGAACACATAGGGCAGGCACGGCGCGAACGTCAGCGCTGTCAGCATGCGGCCCGTTCGCCCCGTGGCACCGGCCACCGCGCACACAGGGCTATTCCCGAGCAACTGCTATGAATTAACTGGCTTGGCAGGGGAAAATAAATAATAAAAAAGGCTATTAGAGTGGTTTCTAAGCTGCTCTAATTACCAAAGAGGAATTAGTAAATACTCTGATGTTTGTGAGCTAAGAGGCCCTCAACTCATCCAGCGGCAGGAACAAGCCAGAGCAGAGCTCCCAAACGGCTCTGCAGATCCAGCACGTCTTGTGAAAGCGTAAAAGCGCGAAGGGAATGCCCAGGTCAGAGAGGGGCAGCGCTCTGCCAGCTGCTCAACAGCTCCAACAAAGTGAGTGCGAGCTGGAGCGTGGCTAGACCATGGCTATGCCTGGCTTGGGGCCATCTGTGCCTCTGGGGTGACAGCCCTCCCTGCAGACACAAGGCAGGGCTGTCCCCTTCACCACACGCTCAGCAAGGCTGCTCTGTGCCTCCTTCGCAGGCATCAGCAGCGAGTTGCCCCCGGGGTAGAAGCTCGCCACATACTTGAAAGTGAGTCCCTCGAAGACGGGCGTCAAGGGGAGCTTGAACGTTTGGCACAGGCTGATTGCGGTGTCAAAGAGGCCGGCCCGGACCAGGAGAGCGACTGTCTCCTCGGGTGTAGAGCTGCCTGTAGGGCACGAGGAGCAGGTTGGCACCTCCTCCCCAGGCCCCACGCGACGTTGCTCCACATCCCTCCCTCATACCTGCCACAGCAGCCGTTGACAAGTCGTGCTGCACCAGAGTCAGCCGGATCTGAGCCAACACACACTCCTTCTCCAGATCCTCCAGCTCCAGGATCTCAATCTTGCGGGTGGCTGTATTGAATAGAAATTAACAGCTTTTGGCATTTTTTTTTAAACAAAAAGGACTCCTTGGGGATCATGCAGAATGCCCACATCCCTAACACCCTAAGCAAGGTCACAGCATCGCCAAGCAGACGAGCTACATCAGCAGAGTGTTGGGGAGCGTGAGCAACACAAACTCCAAGAGCTAGAAGCTACCCAAGGCATCCATTACGCAGCAGTTTCCCTGGCAAATGCCAGCACTGAGAGAGTTAACTGGCTCCCAATCCCCCAAATAATTAATCTGCTAGAAATGAGAGCAGTTCCAAGCCGCCTCCCAGCTCCCAAGGGAGCGGCAGAGCTTTGAGGCGATGGGAAGGGCTCTGGGAATGTGAGAGGAGGAAACACTGGGACCAGGCGCTTACTTGGCACGGCCGTGCATTCCCCATCGTGGCTTCTCTTCGGGGATGCTCCTGGGCGCTCATACTTCCAGGGAAAACGAGAGAAAAAAAAAAAAAAAAAAAAAAAAAAAAAAAGGTTTTCACATCCAGGTTTCCAAAAGACAAAACACCCTGTTTAAGTTTCAGCCAGGAAGGAGGTTGTTGCAGAGGGGATTTGCGGAAGCAGTTCCCAGGCACGGAGCCGTAAGGAGCTCGGGCCAGCAGCCCCATTTCCTACCACGGCTCCCGAGGCGGGCTGCACTATCCAGGCGTACTCGGGGCGGATCAGCCGCAGGCAGTTGATGGCGGCAAGGAAGCAGTTCCCTTGTTTCTGGAGGCCGCGGAGCGTGCGCACCTCCCTGCCCAGGCGCATGCCGTACTCGAACATCACCGTCCCGGCTACGGAGAGAGGGGAAATGCATCAATCCCACCGGTTTCCCTTCCCGCAGGCAGCACAAGAGCCCGGAGAAGCAGGGAGCGTGCGGGGCAGACCACTCGTCCCGCTGCAACGCGCCCTACCCTTGCGGTAGTTGTGGCGGTAGATGTGGAATGCGTAGAGCAGCTCGTAGTAGTTGTGGGTCATCAGGTCCACGGCTCGAGCGTGCGACTCGATGATCCCCACGACCTGCAGGGCGCAGGGGATGCGGCAGCTTGATCCCCCTCTCCCTTAACGGGAGCTTGTGCCAGCGCAGGGGGATTAATTACCTCATTATGGAGGTTCACAAAGGGGAACTCTACCAGGTCCTGAAGTTGGGAGCGCTCGCAGAGAACCACCACTAGCTGGCGCAGACAGTCCAGCTGCCTGCGAGGGGAAAAGGACAGCAGAGCTGGAAGAGCCGAACAAGGGGAACACGACCAATCCACCCCCCAAGACAAATCAAATCTGCTGTCTTGCACGGGCTGGGGATGCTCTTCTGGCCCAAGGGAGCAGCTAGTTTGGGCCTTTCAGACCACTTTCATGTTGCAAACAAGAAATTTTGGCAACATGGGCAGAGCTTTCTCTCTGTAGGAGTCGCTCCTCAAGGTGAGCTCCCTCCCTCAGCCCTATTTGATAAGATTTCCTTCAGCCTCAATTTTAAAGCACATTCTTACTTCTTATGTGAACATCTAGGAGTCCAGCATCCGTTCCTGCCCTGCACACCTATCTCCACCAGCCTGAAGCATCCTCAATCCAATTCATTTCCCACAAGGTACTCGGGCCAAAATTCACTCCCAAGTCTTTTCTTTAATAACTGAATTGATGGGACTGCTAAAGCTTTTCAAAATACACCACCACCTTCTTCCATCTTTGGTCATCAGCTCCTATTTTGGGTTTTTTTTTTTGCAGTATTCTGTTTTTAATACTGCTGATCCCAGTTGAACACAGCTACAGAAGTTCAGTGCTTATGAGGATGAAGGGTTTTTTTACATGCTTTCTACAAACTGAAATTGAATCTCTTAGTATGGAGTTATATCCCACATTAACACCCCATTTTCCTTTTATTTCAAAGCAGAATTGAAAGAGGCAGACATGTATGCAGATCTCCAGCACAGGTAAGCTCAAAGGTATAAAACTGTCACCTACCTACTTGGATCTGGGTTTAACGTTAAGGCCATGTATGCTTCACTGTTATGTCCTAAATCCAAGTGGTGTTTGAAGATGCAAGTCCTCAGAGTAGCCTGAGGACACCAAAGAGCATGAGCCAGCGCGTTTCAAGTTAAGATATTAAAAACAAACAAACGTTACCAGCTTCCCTAAGAGAACATCAAGGTGTAACAGAAATGACATGTACCTGACTCCTCCAGTCATCTGCTGCTTCCATGATGGCCAGCGAGGCCAGCTGGATGACCAGTTCTGGCAAACCAACCATGTCCAGCAAGCGCAGAACCTGGGGGTGACAACATTCTGGGGTTGGCTAGAGCAGTACTGAAGACTTGGCGAGGCTGGGGAGGGCTCATGTCGTTTTTAAGAGCAGTCGCCAGATTTTGCCCGTGTTTCTAAGTGGTCGTATGGAAAGCGTAAAGATTTGGGTAAGTGAAGGAAGCCTTGGCTGAACCAAGTCCCAGCACAACAGGCCCAGGCTATGGCTTTTCTGAAGGGTTTCACCTCTGCGGGAGTGCAGGTTTTGTGACTGCTTTAAGATGACTGACTACAGTTAAACCCTGTAACAGACAGGTCAACGATTTTGTCCCCGAACACACTCAAAAATGTATCAGTAAGGTGAGCACCATCTCCAAGGGCACCGGGCAACTCTTGGATTTTATGTATTTTAAAAAGCAGGGAATCCTTCACAGTAAGTCCAGGTCCTAGCTTGCAGTCTGTCTGAACCATGCTATCATGTGAGAAGAAAGATCCTATCGCAGTTTAGAGCCAATTAAGTGCAATTTGCCTCAAAGCTTAATAACCTTGCCTAAAGCGTGCATCTCCCATCTGGTCTGGACATGCCTACCTTCTGCTTCCAGCAGCAAGAGCTCATCCTGCCTTTTTCTGCTGGATCAAAGTCCTTCGCTATTAGGAAACCCATAGGAGGAAAGTATATAGTATTAAGTACTTGTACTAGTTACTACTAGTTACCTCCTACATTCTAGTCACGTCTTCGCCATCCCCAAGGAAATTACACAGACTATTAAGAAGTTTCCCAGCACAATATATGTATTTTTTTAAATCTTAAGTCATTTGCCCTGCAAGGTGAGGGTTGAGTACAAGGTGTCTTTCCACCTGGGCTCTTTGTGAGGTGACACAGTGCTGACCTGCCTGGTTGGGACCATGTGTATTGGAGAGGCTCAGCTGTACCTTGTTGTAGTACTGCAGGTGTGGAGTGGAGACCATCTCGCCTTCCTCGGCTTGGATCAACCTGTCCAAGAATTCCTCTCTTCCCACCTCGGATGCAGCTTGACAGAAACAGTCCAAAGCCTAGAAGGACACCAGAAAGCAGCTCACACGTATCTCAGCAGGGACAGACTCAGTGTGATTTAAAGGTGAGGGGACAGTGTTGTCCAGCTGAGCCGCAACGTGAGGGCTCTGCTGGGAAACTGCTCTTAGTTTTGGATCAAGGAGCAAATCCCACTGTCTCCCTCCAAATCTGTTCTCTGCCCAAAAGAGCGAGTCCAACAAAGTGCTGAGAGAGGGTACTGATTTGTGTCAAGCCTCTGTACACTCTCCCTCCCTCCCAAGGAGAATTGCAGCCCCTGGCCCCAGTGGAGGCAATGCTGGAAGGAGAACGGTGCCTTTCTTACCTTGTGCCCTTCACCCATGACCAGGTAGCATCTGCCCATCATGAAGCAGCAGGAGCCCATGTTCACGTGGCACCAGGGCTGCAGCAGGCGGATGTATTCCTGCAACAAGAAGCAAGAGTTTGTGTGGGTCAGCGCATGCTCGTGAGAAGAAAAAAACAGAATTTAGGTCTCTAATCCCCAAATACTATTTCGGTGGCACCTTTAGCTGCAGTGTTTACAGAAACCCAGGGTGAGGACTGGTTTCCCCAACCTCGAAGTCCTTTTGGGGCACAGATGAGGAGGGAACCCTCCACGCTACTGGTAATGACCTGCCTTGATCAGCTGTAGTCTGCACAAAAGACACCGAGGAGAGCACCTGAAATCCCTGCAAATCCACCACGACGCTCTCTAAAGGTGCCCCACACCCTGCTGTGGAGAACCACGGAGGAAATCCTGCACTAGAGTGCACAGTGCATGAAAAGAGTGTGAAGGCACCAGCAGAGCAGTCATCAAGAGCGGTATTTGGAGCCCGAGACTAGCCGTGACATCTAGGGTAGATCACAGTGAAAACCAAAGCCAGGGTGATGCAGCTCAACCTGGCCTGGTGCCTTCTTTGGCTACAGATCATCACCAGTTAAAAAGGTGGTGAAAGATGTGATGGAGATGCGGTTGTTGGGCAGCTTTTCCCTTAGGTCAATTCTGGCCAGCCCACGGGGACACTTGTCTTCATGTGCACACGTATAAAGGGACATGTAAGTGAAATCCATGATAGAGTGAGTACCAGTGAATGACAGCAATTCTGGTGACAGGACTGACCCCGCAATACTGTTAGCTATCGACAAGGCTACGTTAGCTGCTACCTTCTTCTGAAAGGCCATGAGAGAACCAAACCAACACGGCCAGGTTCCCCTGGAGGGTGGCGTTTGCTCTTCATGCTGAGAGGACAAGCAATGGGCCAGTCCTGCTGGGCCTCGCAGGGAAGGGACACCCAGGAGCCCATCAGGAGACTGTGTAAATGCCAGCCCAGGTACAGCTTCACTCAGAACACACGTGTCAAAGGGGCCTTGGAACCCGGATTCACCGCTCCAATTAGCCAGCTCCAAGAGCTAAACCCCACCCCAGCCTGGCTCAACAGCTTGTCGTGCAGAACGAGCAGCGCGGGAGGCTTGGCGCTCGTCCCAGGCCAGGGCTTTGCTCGCTAGATCTTCTCGGTGCCTGCCCGTTACTCACAGGATGCTTCCTGCGTCTCCATCTCTATTTGGGTCACCGCGTTCGCAGGCAAAGCCGGTGTGAGCTCCCCGAGGTCGATGCGCTTAATCCGAGTTTCCGTGACCGACTGGGCTCAGGGAGAGCGACAGAAGGGAGCAGGGGAGGAGGAAGCGCCCGCTCCCGCAGAGATCAGAGCCTCTTGCGTCTCCTCAGGGCGCGCGGGACAAAAGCACCGCGAGGAAATTCAGCTGCAGCACCACGGCACGGATGCCAAGGGGCAGAGCGATGCTGTCCAAACCATCTCAGCATTTCCTGGCTCAGGAGCTTTGCAGATTTGACACTCTCCTGAGCAGCAATATGAGGATGAAGGAAAGCAGTTCAGCCCCCAGCTGGAAGGGCTGCGTGAAGAGAAGTTCTGCTCAAACGTATAGGAAAAAAACATCCCTTTAGTACTACCCTGTCTAGTCTCGAATGCACCAAGGATGCCATCAGGAAGGGAATGAGATGTGGCACATGGCATTACAGACAAGAAGTCACACAGCTCAGAATGAGAGCATGAGCAGCTACAACTACTGAGTCTCTAAAGAGGATGTGAAGAGACAGTGCAAGAAGATGTCCTGAAATATAACAGCCCTGAGGACTCCTGAAAATAAAGATTTCAACTCACATTGCCACCACGACACTGAACGTGTAACCACCAACAAAAAGACCGATGGATGTTTCTTACCCTACATTTTACTCATAAGGATATTTAAGATATAAATGAGCCCTCCTGAAACTGCATTTCTGTTGCTAGACTCCTGAAAGCCCCAACTTGAGTACGATACACTCCTAACCCTACCACAGACGGGGTGCTTAGGTTACAGGTTTTGCTATGATACTTCCAAGAAGTTTCAGACTATCCAAGTCCTGGGAGACTGAACTACACCATAAAAAGGGATATGTAATAATGCAGAGCATTTGTCTGGAGAATACTGAAAACCTGGAAGATGAAGCCCATAATGTCTATGGAGGAGAGCCACAACACACTCCAGGTGAAGACAGGCAAGCTGACTGATAAGGAGATTGCTGGTGGGCAAGAATTCATAGCAGCAACTGATGCAGCCACCTCTGCATGCAAGGGAAGCAGTAAGGTTCCTCCTAGGAAAATTGCACGTGTAGGATGCCAAAAGACTGTTCTTCAGCAGTACCATCCCCTGGGAGCCCTTGCTGACTCCGGGGCACGTTTGCATGGGGCTCCTGGCCCCAGCAGCACTTTCCCACCTCTGCAATACTTGGTGTTTTCTAGAGCTTCGTGGCACAAACGTTATTAGAGACACAACAACGTACTCACCTGCAGCTGGGTGTACTGACAGCTTCCCATCAAACACTCTGGAAAGAGGAAGCCGGGATTGCTGGGCCACCTGAGTGGAGGTTAAGGAACAGAGCCAAATCCAGCCCAGAGAGCTCGAGGCACAGTTTGAAACTCTGAGAGCCTCTTGGTTTGTTGGGGAAAAGAGAGAAGATTAAGCTGCTCTTTACACAACTCATTATTCTGTAATAAGATTTACCCATATTAGAGCAAAACCATTAGTATATCTAATCCACAGCTACCCAAATCCTGTCACCCTTCCAATTCTCCCAGCATTGCTCCTCACCGAGACAAGTTTCGAGAACCCAGGGGTTTCAAGTCAGCAATTGAAACCCATCCTTGGCCCCCAAATAACACAGATGCTGCAGGGTGCACAGCGAAGGATACAGGAGCGGCAGGAAGTCAGCCACGATCGCGGTGATCAGATGGGGCCAATTCAAACTCGTGTCGGCCAGCGAGGCGTTCGGTTGTGAGAAGAGGCGGGAGACGATGTGTTTTCTGGCCACCTCTTGGAAGAAGAGCTCCACGATCGTCTGGGGGCTGGACACTGAAAGATAAATTCAATGAAATGCTGAGCACGGGGCCCACGGCTTCCCATGCGGAGCTGCTACACCCAAACCTCACACGTGTAGTCACAGCTGAACAAAAAAGCACGTTCAATACTCCAGTTCGTAGCAGATCAAGAGAGCCACACGCTGCAGTGTTTGGTGACTGCCCGGAAACAGAAAAACTCTGCTCTCCCTCCCTGTGCCATTCGCTTCCCAACGCTCCAGCGTGCTTGGAGCTGAGGGAGTGCTGACTTTGTCCAAATGCCTCCGCTCTCATTCCAGGCTCTGCGGCTGATCTCTCAGCAGTTGTTTCCAACGCCTCTCCCCAAGCTTTACATCTTTCCCCACGTTTACATATTTTTCTCTCCCCTGCAGCACAGTGGCAAGACAGGACTTCCCTTGCAAAGGCGCCAAGAAATAACCCACGACCCTGGCACACACAAAGGAGATTTTCAGTGTCCCTTCGACTTCGCTGACATTTGCTCGGAGGCGACTGCCTCTCGATCCGCGGCTTTCACAGCGAGTTCAGGCTCCAAAGATCCCAGCGTGGTCGCAAAGAGTACAAATGCTCCAGGCCTGTCTCCAAGCGGAGGAAATTCCTCCCAAACTCACAGCCCTTCACACTCGGCACTGCTGCCTCTGGGGGTAGAAGGTCCTAGGCCGACATGGCAGATTTTTTTGTGGACTGCTTGACAAAGAGCTCCGTGCAAAGTGGGTTGTTCAGACATGCTCCCTGCCTTAAGCCTTTTGCTTGGGTGGCAAAGACACAGGAGAGAACAGCAACCCCTGTAACTCCAACAGCGAGAGGGGGCTGCACACTCCAACTTCACTAAGAGGCAAGGAAGGGTCTTTAGAGAAGCTCAGAGCAGGTTTTCATGCAGCTGGAAAGTTACTCGCCTGCACTTTGCTAAAAGATCCCTGCTGGAATTGCAAAATGCAGCAGGCACAGCACGGAAAGTGTCGCGTGAAGGGGCCAAACCATCACCCTCAGTCACGGACTGAGCACCCAACTTCCTCTGGAAAGAAAGGCCCGATTTAGAGAGAGGAAGGTCAAGCTGCAAAACCAGAAATCCCCCCAAAAAGTAAGTCAAAATCCCCTGGGGAAAAAAAAAAAAAAAATGAATTTTTTGGGAAGATTTGACTATCAAGCTTGAAGAAGTATAAATAACAACAGAGGGCTGACGACCTGCAGACATAACTTACCTAGTTTATAGGGTGTTATGGCAGTAGTATCTGCCAATTCCAAGACAGACAGATGCTGCAGATTAGATTCCCTGGAGGAGAAAGAGACATCAGTGAAAACACAGCAAATGGCACCTCGTGCTTCACACGCACTCGTTGCTCAACTCGAGTCACTAAAAAAGGCAGCGGGGTGTGAGCAGCACTGGACTCTCACAGCAGAGAATTCATAAAAGCCTAAGGAGTCAACTCAAATATGGAAAGAGAAAAAACAGCACCCAAATGGCACAGCTGGACTCCTACAGAGCAACCACCACCACTTTCCTCATACTAGTAGGGGCCTTTCAGGAGGATCCCGCAGAAACCCACATCAGCGCTAAGGTGGGGACTTACAGCGTGTCCACGGGGATGTCCGAGGCGAGGCACTGGCTCGCCCACCGGATCAGGTAGTAGGAGAGGAGCAGAGGAGAGGTGCGGTGCAGCAGGTCCTGCGGAGACTGGAAGAGCTGACCCCCTGCCAGCACCATCTGCGGGGGAAAACGCAGCGGTCGGCACACGAGAGCGACAGCAGAAGGGTGGCAGGGAGGGCACCCACAGTCGTGAAGGACACAGGAGGGTTACAGAGGGGAAAGAGCAGCTGCCAACTGAGCGAGCAGCACAGGTCATGCGCCCTCCTGGTGCCCTGCAACCTGCTCCGAGTGCCACCAGGGTGACCTTCCCCAGGAAGGAGGGGATTTTCTTCCAATCAGGAAACTAAAGCCTTAAGGACCGAGTAAATAATATTGGTTCAAACAAGGCTTCCCTTGCCCGGGGACATGTTCCCATCGCTTGTGTTGTACTCACAGCGCCAGCACAGTCGCTCAAGGGCTCAAACCAGGCCAGGCTACCGCAATTACAAACACAGCTGCCGCTCACACGGAAGGGGAAACTTTTCCCTTTTGGATTCGTGCCACTGCCAGCACAGGAAGGTGCCAGGCATGGCACTACCAAGGAACACGGTCATGGTTATCGGGTCAGGTGCTGCAGACTGCATGGGGCCGTGGGAGTGACAGCGGAGCCAGACATGCTAGCGTTTGGAATCGGAGACTGGAAACAACGTCCTCCTCCCACGGAGGGGAGCAGAGAAAGTTGGGCTTCCTATTTCCTGGATACTCGGTATGGAAACGGGGGAGTTGGGGTGTGTCAGCAGTGTGCTGCTTTGCTTAGGATGACAGAAGTCACTGGTGGAGAAGAACAGGCCTCGTGAAAACCTTCTGCCAGCTCCAACAGCCTCCAGCGTTTTGCCGGAGGAGCCACAACTCCGAATCTGGCATGGGAAAGTCGGAAGCGCCGAGCGGGCGCTCGGGAGCTCCCCGGGCTCTACTCACAGGGTCTCCGAGGCGCAGCAAGAGCTGCTGGAGGATGAGTAGGTCCCGACAGATGAGGAAGCGGATGGTGGCAATCTTGCCCACCCCGCAGCAAACCACGGCAGACGCCGTGCCGCTGCCGTAGAGCTGCGCGAGGTTCATGCGCATGGGGAGAGCCTGAGCTGCAAGATAAAACCACGGCGGGAGGGTTTGCTGAGGCCCACAAGGGCCGAGGAGCTGCCGCTTTCCCAGGCGGAACGGGCTGCGGCGGAGGCTTCACCTCTTTCCATATCGGCGTCCGTCTCATAGTCCATCTCTCGGATCAGGACGCCCATGGCGTGGATCGGGTTTCGGATCTCCTGCAGCTTGCTGTGAATGTCCTCCATCACATTCTCCCTGCACAGACAAAGAAAGAATCGGCAACGTGACGTCCGAACCCAAGAAAGTGCTTTCTCCTCTCCGGAAGGGAGCGGGTGTGATCAGCTTGGACATTCCTGAAGGGAATCCTCTTCTGGCTTGGCGTGCCTGCAGAGCCCGGGCTATTTATTCCACTCCCCCAGGCTACCAGGAAATAACAGGCAGATAGCTGGCATTCCAGAGGGTAATGATTGCAGGAGGAGGTTAGCACACCAGCCACACAGCTCAGCCAAGGCTCTGACCTCTAGCCAGTGCCCGCAGGCGCTTGCCATCACCCTGCAGACAGGGTCACCTACTCAGAACTCAGCTCTCCTGCTTCACTTCCTGCCCAAAAATGGCCACAATTCCAGCTCCAGAGAGCCCAGGCAACAGCCAGGGCGGTCTGGAAGGAAAACCCTGCAAGCTCCGTGTTCACCCTCAAAGGTGGCCCAGAGAAGTCTCCCAGAGTGCAGGAGAAGTCCACACAAATGCAATTTGGTCCCCATCAAAAGTCTGCTCCAGGCAATCTCTGCTCAGGCACCCCTCCCTCTTCACTGGGGAGTTTAGGTAGGATCTCTCCTTACGTGTCATTAGCTATCAAGTCCTCCAAGATCTGCTCTGCAGCCTTTTCTGGAGGCTGGAGGCGGGAGCAAGCCATTTCCATGAGGAAGGCCATATCCATGGAAACTGATTCGCCAATCAGTCGAAGGCACTGGACAAGACAGACAACATCACGAGACATCTCCAAATCTGCAATGAAAGAATCTAACTGTACATTCACAAGAGATTTCAAAATGAAGATGGAAGGACCATTCAAAACCACATTAGTTCATCCCATCTCAACGCTGCCCAGCCTGACCCTTCACTGCTAATTATGAGGCCAAATTACAAATTGGGACTTGATAAGGGAAAAATCTGTGCTTTATCATTTGGAAAATAAAGGATACTAGTGCAACAATAAAATAATGAAGTAAACCCCATGATTTTTCTCCAGCTACAGTTTTAAAGGAAATAAGTAGCACAGTGTAAAGGAAAAGAAAACCAAGAGCAAAAGGTTTACAGTGTTTCCTGTTAATTTATTTGTCAAGCAGGAAATACTCCTATTACAGCAACTATCCATTTGCTGCTCGACCTCTCAAGGTGGAAGCAGGATTTTCCCATTTTTAGAAGTGATCGGAAAATTCACTTTTGGGGACAAATCACTGGCTTGCAATGTATTAGCAACACATATTTTTGCAATTTGCAATTGCAAAACATATCTTTTAAGATGAGGTAGCATTTTTTATGTCACTTTGAAATGGACACGGCAGAAACTGCTAAGCCTCCTCAGCAACACTGCTCTCCAAGCCCTTGGATTTCCTTCTAAACCCCAGAGAACTCCAGAGGCAGAAATAGCTCAACTGAAAGCATGATTCTTAAAAATAAGCAAATAAATTGCTCGAGCACAAAAGTGGAACTGAGCTAATATTTTCCATTGCCTTTTTCTTGGTGAAACACGTGACTGTGTGGCCAGTAAAGCATAGAGGGCAGTGTGGCAACCAGCAAGCCCGAGCTTTGCACTCCACAGCATTTACTTCCTGGAGACAGGCAGCTGCAGAGTCCTTCCTCGGAGCCCTCATGAAAATATTTATGCAAAACCGCTTTGCTTAAAACAAACAAATAAGTTTGCAGAGCAGCACAGCTGAAGCCAGAGGGCCAGAGCACCTACAGGAAAACAAGTTTCCTTCTCATCCTTAATTTTATGGTTTACTCAATCAGCAGGATGGAGAGGTTGGGAATTCTAGGAAACAGAACCACTGACATCAAGAGTAGGTCTTAAGAATCCCAGTGAGCATGGCAAAAGTGAGCAAGCATCCAGCTAAGCTGACACAAAGCTTGTGTAGGGGAACTGCTGAGGAAGGACTGGGTGTCTTTAAAGGCCCCTTCTGGCCTGGGCTTGAACTCACTTGGCAGCTTTTAGAGAATCAGGCAACGATTTAGGGGATAGAAAACTGAGCTTCCAAATCCTAATCTCCCAAGCAGGGCTGAAGAACCTGCCAGCAACACAAGTGAGTCCAGTCCTGGCAGATCTACTCCACAGAGAGCGGGGTATGGAAAAAACAGGGGCTTAACAGCTCCAGAAGCTGCCTGGGTACTTTAGAAGGCCACCGGGACAAGAAATCACAGCAGGGCAGATGCCTGTCACTGAGCAACATGTCCTGGAGTCTAGGATTATTCCTTTTTTAAGGTACCCGAAAGAAGCCAAGGCAACAAGGCTTCTCCAGCCTTGCCACACACTTTTTTTTCCACCTCCTAGCCTGAATATTACAGCAGGTTTTGCAAAAGAAAATTTACTGCAAGGGCCAAAAGAAGGAAAGTAAGTTAGAAGCCATGCAGACGATCACGGACTCAGGAGATACTGCAGCGAGCCACCAAGTAAACTCCTGCATTTCCCTGCCTAAGGCTCCCCTCGTACGCAGCACTTCAGAACGCAGCAAGGAAAGAGCTTCTGCACCTCCTCA
This sequence comes from Crypturellus tataupa, assembly GCA_034781795.1. NCBI lineage: Eukaryota > Metazoa > Chordata > Aves > Tinamiformes > Tinamidae > Crypturellus > Crypturellus tataupa. The sequence goes on along the minus strand of JAWLRI010000896.1, from coordinate 287,265 downwards.
CTTACCATCAAAGACGGCAGCGTCATCCTCAGTCAGTAGGTGCTCATTAGAGAGGAGATAGAGATGGTCCACCATGGAGCAGGGCATAAGGAAAGACAGAGACCCCTAAAAAAAGGGAGAAACCCATTCTTTGAGCTCCATAAATCCACACCTCCATCAGAAAAAAACAAACATGCTATAATTCCCTGGTCCAAGAGCCCAAAAGAGCCTGTGCTTCAAGGCCTCACCTTCTTGAGCAGGCAAACCATGTTGGTGTAGGGGTTCAAGTGCAGGGCCAGGGGCCGCGAGAGCGCTTCTTGGTACTGAAGGCAGCAGGCGTAAAACTTGGACCAGAATTCCACCTGCAGCTGCCAAAACTCTTCCGGGGAGCATTCGTACTCTGTCACACTGCTGTGGAACTGGAGGGACCAAAACAGGACGTGGGATGAGTACAGGCAGTGACCAAAAAACTGCAGCACTCAGGCTCCAGTTTTGTCCCTCATGGCCAATGTCAAACCCTTACGTTTTTAAGGGCTGGTGAACCTTTCTCTGTTCTTCTCCCCACCACCTTACAGGCTATTTTTTTTCTCCCCATGGAGAAAACAGCAAGGGAACAAAGCCCAGAAGAACCATTTCTGCACAGCGCTACCTAAAGGGCCACGAATGTTGCCAAAACATAAAGCAGAATTGCAGATCCCTTTAAAAATATCGTGCAAGACAACTGGATATGTGAAACTGCTTCTTTCTAGGAACTTCCTAGCAATATTCCAAGGATTCCTGCAGGCAGGAATGTACGAGCCAGAGGTGACAGGAAAAGTCTCACCTCGTTTTCCACAGCCAAGGTAACCTCCTTTTTTAACTCATCCCACGTCAGATCCAAGTCTCTCTCGGTTCCTTGAGAAAAGATCTAAAAAGCAGTAGAGCAGACGCTTAATTTAAACCACCAAACAACAAGACAGTACCACACAGTGCCTTGCTGGGCAAATGGAATAAAAGACGGTTGGTAACACAGGGAACGTGGAAAGGGAGAAGGGCCCAGGGCCTCCAGCGGGCAGTAGAGGCCTCTGCAAGGAAAGGGCTGCCCACCTGAACACCAGCTCTTTCCTGGACATTCCTATGGGCTTCCCCAGGAGGCCTCAGGAGAGGCTGAGCAGGGAGAGCATTACACACACTCCCACCAACCTGTAAAGCCTTCTGGATAGCTGCATAGGTGAAGCGGCCAGGCATAAAGATGTACTCCAGGTAGGTTTCCTAGGACAAGACAAGTAATTTAGAGGGGGACATATGCCACAAGACCAGCATTTAAAAGCACACAGATCACCCCGGGGTCTGCGTTTCTTCCCAGCTGCAGTTCCAAATCCCCCACCTGCTCTAACCTCTCCCCTTTCACTCCCCCTCCAGTTCCTGTGACTCAAGCCAGCTTCCCACACACTCCAGCTTCTGTTTGTGTGTTTTATACCTGACGTGAAATTCTCCTTCTGCCTTAATAACCATGCTCGGTGCTTTAACTCTGTGATAACAGAGGCTAACTTTTGTCCTCTTTAATTTGGGGGAATTCTCAGAGGGCAACAAGGTCAAGACTCGGAATAAAGATATATATTGTACGCTTGAGTCATCCTACTGTTCTGCTTCTGGGCAGGGAAGCTTCATTACTTCTTGTTTTTCTATAGGCAGCTCACCCTGGGGTCCTGGTCATGTCGAACTGTCACTTCTTCTTCAGGCAGCGGCTCCACAAAGACCTGGTTCCACTGGCCTGCAACATTTCTGGAAGAAGGAAAAAAAAAGTAAACAAAAGCAAACAGCAATAAAACCTTTGCATTTGCTTTGCATTGCAACACTACAACACGGAGCCTCTTTGTGCAGTCACCTGAACTGAATTTGTCATTGTCACCAGCCACCACAGGATTTAAAGCAGCTACAGCCCCTCGGATTTGTTAACAAAGCAACTTTGACCAAGTGACAAATGACAGAGTTAGCCAGCAGAGCCTGATGGTAGCACCTCCATTCCTGAGCTAACAGAATGAGCTGGATCCCTGAAGAGGCTCATCAACACGATTCCCTTAGATTCATTTATTTATAGATGTATTTTATTTAGATCAGTATTCCCTCCTTCACAGGTGCTCACCAAATTCTTCCCCAGTCTGACTGGTGGATTCTTCTGCCTACACGAGAATATTCACAGCACTTTTTACCCAGTATTTAATTCCCTGGACCAGGAAAATACATAAATAATAATACTAAAAGAATATAAATAAATAATTACAAATAAAAATCGACCTTCTCAGATTTATAAACTGACACTTTCACATCACCGGTCTTTTCAGAACTCGATCTTTCTCAAAAGGGAATAGCCACTTTTGAGGGAACCATGAGGAAAATCCAACCCTCCCTCTGACACTTGAAGCAGATTCCACTCACAGCAAGCCCGTCTGGCTTTCTACATTGCTCACATTCCTGCACTGGAGTTGTAGCACTATTAGAAAGCAGGACCAAAAATAAAGCAATAAATAAAAGCAAAGAAAGAAATGGAAGTAATCCACACTGCAGGAAAACCTAGCTGTGCCTTTGACACAGCCCACAACGGGAAGAACTGGGTACCACTGCATCTTGACCTACTTAAAGCCAGCAAAGCGGTAGCACACGATCCTGTGTGGAAACTCACTGCTCAAAATTGATGTATTTCACAATGGTTTGGTTCTCTTCATTGTGCCACAGCGCCCAAATCTCAGACGAGGTTAAGGCAAAGTCAACCAGAGTCTCCTAGAAGATACAGCACAGATTCACTTTCTTATCATACACTCAGCACAGCAAACACGCGGAGTCAATGCCAGCAAAGCACCCTCTTGGTTCATTTAATTATAATCAGACAATTCTTGTTGTTTCACAGAAAAATCCTAAAGCCCGGGGCTCTGAAGAGAGCTCTGCACTCCCCAGTGAGCAGCCCTCCTCCTCCTGTTATCGCAGCACTTGGAGCGAGGCCGGCCTGCGCGCTCACCTGCGAGCAGAAGAGCGATGAGATGTGGTCAAGGCTGTAGCGGTTGCTCTCGGTGCTCACCAGCTGGAAGACACAGAACTACAAACACATCTTGTGAGCGCTTCAAGAAATGCAGGCCAATAGCTGTGATAACACTCCCGCTCGCTGCTAACAACAAGGCGCTGCACGCCAGGAAGAGGGAAAAAAGCTCTGCAGCTTCAGGCCACCCGCGGCAAACTGCGTGCTCTGACAAGAGCCAACACAGCACCCGAGGGACAGCCCAAGTCGGAATTCCCTAGAGATTGGAATGGCTAAGTTGTCCCACACACGAGTGCGCTGTCATTTGTGTGCTGCTAAATTTACTACTCGCTGCACAGAGCAGGATTTCTGGAGCAGTCAGTGCTTGGCAGCACTCAGCGATACATTTGCGTGCTCCCACAAACGCACTCTGGGCATTTCCAGGCCTTCGGCTGCTTCCAGAACCTTTCCCACGGCACAAACAAGCTTTCAGGATTCTACTGGAGCAGAGGCAAACACGGGAACTGGCACTCCCGGATCATCTTAATCCCATGGGGAATCCCACTCCCAAAGCAAGGACACGTGCATTGCACAGTGCTTGGAAAGCACAAATGTTTACGGCGTTATCTCCAGGGGGTCAGACGTGACTTTTTTTTCCCCTCTATTTGGGGCCTCATGGACCAACTCAAGTAGGAAAACGCATTTTCGGCGCATGCCGAGGCAGACGTTTGCAGCATACCTGCCCTCGCTTGGGTGCGTGCAGGTACACGCCGAGATAGAGCCCCAAGGACTGGGAGAACGCCAGGCGCAGCCGGTGCCCGGTCCCAGCCGCCAGCCGCAGGTCCTTGCTCACCGGCACGAACTCCAGGAGATCGGCAACCATCAGGCACATTTGGTCCTGCCCAAAACAAAGGTATCGGTCAAGCAGCCTAGGAAAACACAGCTTTGAGAGGTTGCTTTATTTTTCTCCCGCTTCCTGCTACTGCTTTCACTCTGCCCCTTCCTCTCACACGCAGAAGTCGCTCCCTACGGACACGACTAAGACAAGCCGAGAGAGCAGCCAGCGAGAAGGCACTCGGTGTTGCCAGAACAGCCGCTGCTTTCAGAGAATTCGTGGGATTCTGGATGACGCGGCTGCTTCTCCATCACCTCCTGTTCCCCTCCTCTCCTTTGGATCCTCGAGACCAAAAGCGAGTGGTCTCTCCCGACGCCCGCCTGGTTTCAGAGCTAGCAGCTTTGCTGCTTCTCCGAGCCACTTCCTGCGCAGCGACATGCTCGAAATCGGCACAAACCTTTCCCCATGGATGCGAGCGAAGCATCCGTACGCATCCCTGAGCTGTTCCATAGCACTGCTTGGCCTCTCCCACCTCCCCTGCGCTCTCTCCCCTGCAGCATGGGCTTTCAAAGCCCAGGCACGTAGGATAAAAGCCTCCCTCTCCCTCCCTGCACATTCCAGCGCAGCTGAGCCGTGAAGGCAGCCGTGCCCGGCTGATTAACTTCAGCACCGTGCTTGGAGCAGGCAGCTCGCCGCTAAGCTGAGGCTGTCATTAACTTCTCGTTGACAAGGAGCCAGGCTACAAAGATGCTCGTCGTCTCTAAATCGAAAGAGAACCCATTTGGCTTCCTCATGCCTCGGCGTGTTCCTGCCTGCCTTCCTGAACGCTCCGGGTTCCGCGCTCCATAAAAGGCTCTGCCGTACGGAAAAGTCATCGACTCTCCAAGCACAACTACAAACATGAGCTACAGCAATCTGCACACACTGTGCAAATCCCAGCGGGGAACAGTCAACCTGGCAACAGTTCAACAGCGGATCAGATCTCCGCTGGTCATCCAGCCTCTGCTTCTCCAGTTTTCAGGCAAACAGCTGGCAGTGCTGCCCGATCCCAGGCCTCGCTCACCTTGTAGGACCACATCCGAAGTTTATGGTCCTGGCAGAGAGCGAAGAGGAAGGCATCGTGATCTAGGCAGTGGACAGAGAGGCTGACGGGCAGGTCCGACGGGCCACAGTCACCTCTGAAAAAAAATATTTCAAAGGATTAAACAGGGAAAAGAAAATCAAGGGTACTGCATAGATCTGAGACACATGTTTCTATTGCAGTGTGTTTAAAATAAGGTGTAAAAGTGTCAGACCATAAAGAAAGAGGGCAAAAGGAAGAACAGCTGACAACCTGAGGAGGTTTCTTCTGAAGCATTTCAGGGCGCGCACGGAGCTGGCCCAGCAACGCACTAACACAGCAGCATTTCAGGGTGGACTGGGATGCTCTGTGCCTGAGAGGATCCCAGGACAGTGCTATCAGCCAACACCTGGACAAACACTCCTTCCCAACACCTGTAACCTGGAGCTGAGGATGCAGATGGGAGCTCTGACACGAACAGCCCCAAGCTGGGCACCACAGATGGTCCAAGTCAAGGTGCTGAGGGATTCAGCTCCAGTTTCTGGCTCCAGTTTCTGGCTAACAAACCAGGGCTCAGAGGCTGGTTTTGTCCTCTCGCACACCATGACAACGACAGTGCAAAACGGCGCGTCCGGTGTCCTCCGCACAGCGGCTGACCAGGAACGAGCCTGGCATTTCAGAACCAGGACAACAACGAACAACCGCTGTAATCCTCAATCCGCCCAGGCTGCCAGCCACGTCCTGGCTAAATCCCCAGCGCCCAGTCACCAGGTGTGACATATTCACAGACACAGGACCAGCATGGAACTAACTCCGCACTGAAGTCCCAACTCCAGCACTGCGCTGAGCCCAGGACCAGAATACTTAACCTTTCTGACAAAGCATTTACAGACGCCAACTTCTTCATACTTACCTTTGACTTCAGCTAGAAACACCAAGGGCCTCCACACGAGGGAATAATAATCACAGAAAATAATAAAAATCCCCTTCTTTGTCACCAAAGACTAACCTGATGGCAGTTGGCATCCAACCAGTAAGGAAACGCTGCACTACTGAGCTCTGTTTCAGTTCCACGACTGAAGCTGTCCCTTTCAAAACAAATAAAAAATACATATATATAAAACAAGATATTGAGTACTGGTTTACAAGAGAATTTACTTCCTCCAACAAGGGACTTCACAAACCTCACAGAGAAGGAGGACAGTGTGCACGTGTGTGTAGGAAAATTATAAGAAACAAACCAAAAAGAGCAAAACTGGCTCAGTTTGCAGACACTGCCGTTTCCCACTCCTTACCAGGTGCATCATGAGGAGGCAGCCTGAGGACAAAGATTCCTCCCGAAGCTGAAGGAAGAGCAAAGAGAGCCTCTCCCTCGCTGCTAAGCCAAGCCGCAGAGGCAACGGAATTGGGCGCTAGGCCCGGCACGCTGGGGATCAGGCAGTAATTTGAGGGATCTTGGAAGTTGATTTTGCCAATATCTGTAAACACGGACTGCATTTGGCTCTCCATCAGCAGCTCCTGGGAACGGGGAACAAAGGAATGAGTACAAATCCTGAACACACACACACACACACACACACACACACGCATAAAAAATTCAACGGAACGCCACAAAAGCGGCTCTGCAAAAGCAGCATCGCTGTTTGGAAATGCTGCTCTGGACCTTAAAAGCTGGAGATGGGAATTTCTCCAATAGGTACCCAGAATGGATGCTTGAAGAAAAAAATATGCCAATCTGTAAATATGGAAACGCTGCAAATTTATCCCGATGGACTCATCCATGCTCATGGTCTCACTAAAATGGGCCTTGCATGAAGTAAGAGACTTCCAGGTTTTCCTGCCAAACTGATGGATACTTTTCCCAGCAGTTTTCAGTTCTGCCCAGGGAACTGCCTTGTCCTGACGAGCCAGTTTGCTGTATTTGGTCAAAAAACAGAGGATTCACTCGCAAGTGAAGTGGTTTACAACACCTGGGAAGTGACACAGCTCAAAAGGCCAACAGGGACATTTGAGGAGGAAACAAGCTCCCCGTGAAACTAAAGAGAGCAAGCTGAAACATAGAAAGTTTAATCCCCACGTGAGGAAGAACTTTGCTGTGAGGGTGCAAGAGCTCTGGCACAGGTTGCCCAAAGAGGCTGTGGAGTCTCCTTCTCTGGAGCTCTCCCAAACCCACCTGGATGCGGCCGGGTGCTCCACACTCTGGCTGTCCCTGCTGGAGCAGGGGGTTGGATTGGGTGATCCTTAGAGGTCCCTTCCAACCTCAACCATTCTGGAATTCTGTGATATCTTGAGGTTCCCTACAATCTCAACCGTTCCAGGATTCCAATCTCAACCACTCTGGGATTCTGCGGTCTCTAGAGGTCCCTTCCAACCTCAACCATTCTGGGATTCTGTGATCTCTACAGGTCCCTTCCAACCTCAGCCATTCTGGAATCTCTAGAGGTCCCTTCCAACCTCAACCATTCTGGGATTCTGTCATTTCTAGATGTCCTTTCCAACCTCCACCATTCTGGGATTCTTTCATTTCTAGAAATCTCTTCCAATTGCAACCATTCTGGGATTCAGTGATACCTACAGGCCCCTTCCAACCTCAACCATTCCGGGATTCCGGAATCTCTAGAGGTCCCTTCCAACCTCCACCGTTCCGTGTAAGAGACCTCTAGAGATCACAGAACGGTGGAGGTTGGAAGGGACCTCTAGAGATCCCAGAATGCTTGAGGCTGGAAGAGACCTCTAGAGATCAACCTCCACCATTCCGGGATCTCTAGAGGTCCCTTCCTACCTCAACCATCCTGGGATTCCGGGATCTCTAGAAGTCCCTCCCAACCTCCATCATTCCAGAATCTCTAGAAATCCCTTCCAACCTCCACCACTCCGGGATTCCATGATCTCTAGAGGTTCCTTCCAACCTCAACCATCCCGGGATTCCATAGTCTCTAGAAGTCCCTTCCAACATCAACCATTCTGGAATTCCAGGATCTCTAGAATTTCCTTCCAACTTCAATCATTCCTGGATTCCATGATCTCTAGAGGTCCCTTCCAACCTCAACCATTCCAGGATTCCATGATCTCTAGAGGTCCCTTCCAACCTCAACCATTCTGGAATTCCAGGATCTCTAGAATTTCCTTCCAACTTCAATCATTC
>JAWLRI010000896.1:251199-277743 GCA_034781795.1 Crypturellus tataupa | reverse complement strand
CCCTCCGCCGGACCGGGCTGCGAGCGGTGCCGCGGGGGCACCAGCCGCTCCGGGCTCCCGCTCCGCTCCGGAAACACGGCTGGCAGCGGCCACCCCTCCGTACGGCCCCGTTCCCGGAAAGCGGCGCGGCAAGTCCTCGTCTGCTCCCGCGCTCCGGACGGCGCCGCAGGATTCCTGGCCCCAGGGGACACCTGAGGCACCCAGAGCACCCCACACCGTGGGGGACTGGGCAGGACAGGACAGCGGGCGGCTCTCGGGTGCTTTTCCCGGCGTGGTGCAGCTGGATAGGGCAGCCAGGCCGGCACAGAGTGAGCGGGAAGGTGGCCCGCGGGTGCGGGTGCGGCGGTGACGCGGCGGGTGCCGGTGGGTGGAGGCTGCCGGGAGGCCAGGTGCGGCAGAGGGCTCTTTCCGAAGGCACCAGTGCCCTCCCGGCTGCGTGTTCCTCCGGGAGCACGGTCCCCTGGCTCCTCTCCCGGTTCTGGTGTAAGAGGGAGGCAGCCCTATAGGTGCAGGATGGGCACAGGGGGCAAAACGTGGAGGCCGCATGGAGCCAGGCCCCGTAGCGCCATGGGGCAGGGTGTGGGTGCCCCAATGGCCCCAAGGGCATCCAAGGTTTCTTTGCTGGTGGGACAACCTTGTGGCTGGGCATGATAAGCTGGGTGGCCTGCAGTACCACGTCCCGTGTCCAGGTTGGCCAGTTTGGAGCCCAATTTGCTGGGGGTCCCACAGCAAGGGACGGAGTGGTGTGTGGCCATCAGGTCAACCCACGGGGCTTGGGGTATCTGGGGTGTTTCTTTGGCTATCAGGTCAGCCCTGAAGGCTGTAAGGGTGTGGGGATGCCTGTCAGGAGGTCAACCTGGAACCTGGTGGTCTCGAGAAGGGGTATCTACCCATCAGGTTAACCCTGGGCGCTGCTTCCCCTGCCCTAGATGTGCAGATCCTCTTCATCCCCCAAACATCTGCCCATATCTGAGAGCAAGCCCAGGCTCTGCATCCCCCTGACCGCCCCACTTCTCCCCACAGACTGCTCACGGGCTCTGCCGCCGCCCAGAGATGCTGGCATGCCAGTGCCCGCCTGCCTGCAGCGCCCTGCTCTGAGCCCTGTGCTCAACGCGGGCTGCACCATGGAAGAAGCGGAGGAAGAGCTTCCCGGAGACGGCCCCGCGCCGTGGGTCGGCGGGCTGCACAACAAGAACAACAACGCGGCGCCCACAGGCCTCCTGGGCCCCCGCAACGGCCGCCCCTTCTCGCCCTTTGGTGCCCGAGAGCCCGGCGGCGAGCCCAGCTACGTGGAGCGCGTCGTGCTGGAACTCGTGGAGTCGGAGCGCACGTACGCGCGGGACCTGCGCAGCATCGTGGAGGTGAGTGTCTTGGAGTGCAGCCCCCAACTCCCTGTCGGCCCTGGGGGGGCCTCTGCAGTCAGGACGACCACGGGTGTCACCTCCCATTGCGGGTCCTCGGCAGGGTTACCTGGGCAAGATCATCGATGCGGAGGAGCCGCTGCTGCGGCCGGAGCAGGTCAGCGCGCTCTTCGGGAACATCGAGGACATCTACGAGCTGAGCAGGTGAGCGGCCGTGGTGCCCCTGTGTGCCGCGGGGGTGACCTTGGGACTGGTGCTCCCGCCGCGTGGCACCGCGAGGTGGCTCCTTGCGAGGAGACCTGCAGGTGGGCAAGGGTCATGGTGTGCACTTAGCCTTCCTGCCTCGCTTGGCGTCCTGCCCATGGTGGTGCCTGCCACCGTCACCCTCTTTCCTCTGTTGAGATCATGCTCTCTCCAACAGCAACCTGCTGCAAAACCTGGACAGCTGCGACAACGACCCTGTGGCTGTGGCCGTCTGCTTCGTGACGCGGGTAAGGCGCAGACATCCCCAGCACGCGTGGCGTGGGGACCCGGTGGGCACAACGAGCGGGGAGGCTCCGCAGGCGCTGACAGGCGCTCACCTCGCTCCCTCCCTTCGCACAGAGCCAGGAGTTTGATATTTACACCCAGTACTGCAACAACTACCCCAAGTGAGTGCGTACGTGCGAGCGGGCAGGGCTGGTTCAGCTCTGGGTCCAAGCCCGCGCATGCCGTGTGTGTCCCCCATCAGCTCAGTGGCAGCTCTGACCGAGTGCATGAGGAGCAAGCAGCAGGCCAAGTTCTTCCGCGAGTGCCAGGAGCAGATGCGGCATGCACTGCCTCTCGGCGCCTACCTGCTCAAGCCCGTCCAGAGGATCCTCAAGTACCACCTGCTGCTCCAGGTGAGCGGGCACCCGAGGTGAGACGGGCACTGCTGGCCGCGTGGGTGACTGCTATGGTCCGAACATATCCCCTCGACACAGAGCGAGCACGCGGTATGGTCTGTTACCTTGGTGTGGCGCGTTCCCCGGGTAGCTTGGTCACTTGGCACGCATGTCCCCGCCATGTTGTCCCCCTCGCACTGTATTCTCCAAGTCATTTTGGGTGTGGGGCATTTCCCCCCACATTACCCCAGCATCGGACATGGCCGCGAGGGCCTGCCTGAGCGGTGCCGGGCTCCTTCCTGCAGGAGATCGCGAAGCACTTTGAACACAAGTCAGGGGAGGACTACGACGTGGTGGTGGAGGCCATCGACACCATGACCTGCGTGGCCTGGTACATCAACGACATGAAGCGCAAGCACGAACACGCCATCCGCCAGCAGGTGAGGGCTGAGGGGACCCCAAGGTCCCCACGGCGGGTGTTCTGGCTGCGCAGTGCCAGCGTGTTCCTCTCTTGGGGTCCTCTAGGAGATCCAGTCGCTGCTGCTGAACTGGAAAGGGCCAGACCTGACCACGTACGGAGAACTGGTGCTGGAGGGCACTTTTCGGGTGCATCGGGTGCGCAACGAGCGCGCCTTCTTCCTCTTTGACAAGGCCCTGCTCATCACCAAGCGGCGCGGGGACCACTACGTCTACAAAAACCACATCCCGGTGGGTGCTGCACGTAGTCTTGTGTCCAACTGTGGCCACCCCGTGGGGAAGATGAGCCCGTCCCCTAATCGTGCTGGGGCTGCCCAGTGCGGGGAGGTCTTGGTGCAAGGGTGGCCGCGGGGCGGCCGTGGGGCTGACGGCATCTTCCTGCAGTGCTCCTCTCTGATGCTCATCGAGAGCACGCGGGACTCGCTGTGCTTCAGTGTGGCTCACTACAAGCACATCAAGCAGCAGTACAGCCTGCAGGTAGGCCGGGCCCCCACTACGGGAGCCGCGGAGGGGACCAGTGGCCCCACTGCACTGACCCACGGCCCACGCTACCCCCCCAGGCCAAGAGCGTGGAGGAGAAGCGCGTGTGGACCCACCACATCAAGCGGCTCATCCTGGAGAACCACCATGCCATCATTCCCCAAAAGGTGAGGACACGCCGGACTCGTGCGACGGGGCACGCAGAGGTCCCCGCTCCAGAGCACAGCCATCGCGTGTGGCCGCGGGCAGGGTGACCCTGGCCTTCATCCACTGACCTCTCTCCTTCCCTCCTCCTCCTCGCCAGGCCAAGGAGGCCATCCTGGACATGGACTTGTTCCGTAAGTGTGGTCCATGTGCCGCGCGCCCCTCGCTGCCTGCCCTAGTGCCTCAGCGTCATCCTGTGTGCTCCGCAGACCCTCCGCGCCTGCCCCGCTGCAGCCCCGAGCGCCTGAAGAAGAGCTGGTCATGCCAGCCCCTGGAGGAGCCGCTCGCGGAGCCGCGCCACGGCCGCCGCCAGTCGGGTGAGCACGACGGCCCCTGTGTCCCACCGGCCTTGTGACAGCAGCGACGGTGCCCATGCCTGTCTTGGGTGGCATTGGGGGCCCCTGTTGTCTCTCTCCGACCTCGCCGCTTGTCCCTCCCCTGCAAACGTCCGCGGGCAAAGTCCAGCGTCGAACTGACACCAGCCAAGAGCTCTGCCCCAGGTGCGGGCACCATTTGGGACAGCATTGGTGTCCCAAAGCCCATGCCAGGAGGGTCTCCCCATGCCAGTGCTCTGGATGGGACGGGGGATGGCTTGGACAGGGCTCCCCATCGCTGCCCCTGTGCAGGCAGCTGGATCTGGGCTCCCCGGGGAACACGGGTGCTCCTCGCCCAGGCTAACGGGTGTCTCTCCCGTCCCCAGAGCCCTTCCAGCACCGGGACCGCGCGGAGACGCTGCCGGAGAGGCCGCACGGGCACAGCGGGCGCAGGCAGTCGGGTGCGAACGTGTCCGGAGGGCGATGGCGGTGATGGCAGCGCAGGGCCAACGTCCTCCTGTGCCCGGGGGCCCTGGTGGGCTGCGCCAGGCCCACCTGGCTTCCTCAAGAAGGGGGACATGGCAAGGCTGGCCCTAAGGGGCCTTCTTAGATGCAGGGCTTGGTGCCCGGGTGGTGCTACTTTGTGGGGTCCCATAACCACCGCTGGGGCTGGGCTTGACCCACTGCTTCTCCCCACAGAGCCCACCAAGCAGATCCTGCAGCAGCTGGGGGAGCGAGGTGAGCGTCCCCACAGGCATCTCGGGGGCAGAGGAGGGCTGGAGGGACCCCTGGGGTGGCACAACTCAGCCCCACTGCCCGGCTAAGGGCTGGGGCACGAGTCAGGGGCGCTTTTGACCCCTCCACTAATATTTGCTCTTTTCTCTTCCATGTGTGGCTGGCAGGTCTCCAGGTAAGCAGAGGGACACAGGGTAGCCTGGTGGGGTGGCCCTGGGATGTCCTCAGCGTCCCCCCAACCTGGCCCTGCTGTGCTGAGCCTGAAAGCAGCCCTTGCTTTCCCCGGAGCAGCACGCGGGCAGTGAGGGAGCCCTCCTGGAGGTGGTGGAGCCCTCGCAGCGCCCCAGGCCCTGGGCTACGGCGCAGGGAGTTGTGGAGGAAGAGGAGGAGGAGGAGGAGGAGGAAGAGGCTTTCGGCGCGGACTGCCAGGAGGAGGTGCCCGGTGCCAAGGCTGTGCCCCAGGAGGAGCAGGTAGAAACTCTGCCCTCCTCCCTGCCTGCGGGCACCCCGTGCCGCGTCCTCTGTAACACCCCATGCTTGGCTTTTCCCCGCCAAGGCCCTGGGGCACTCGCAGGTGCCCGGCGGGCCCAAAGGCTGTGGGAGGCTGAGCGACCAAGGGCCAGGGAGCTACGGGAAGCGCCGTGGCATGGATGGCGCCGGGACTGGCCTGGAGGTGAGCACGGAGCCCGCGTGGGAGGGCCTGGTGGGGCCCGGCACCCACCGCGCTGCCCCCCTGCAGGCTGGCAGCGACGAGGAGCTGGGGATGCCCGTGGGGGTGGCCGAGCGCCCTGAAGAGCCCTCATCATCAGACGTGGAGTCTGTGGGGACCTCGGAGGCGACGCTCGCGGGCCGGCATGAGCCGGAGCCGGAGCCTTGCTTGGACGAGCATGTGACGGAGCCGGCGGAGGATCTACGGACCCTGAGCAGTGAGGAGGAGGAAGAGGAGGAAGAGCGGGCCCTGCACGGCCCCAGCAGCATCCTGCCGCCCTCCGTGCTGGACCAGGCCAGTGTGATTGCGGAGCGCTTCGGCAGCAGCTTCTCACGCCGCAGCAGCCTGGCGCCCGAGGAGGGCCGGGCCTCGCTGGGTGCCACTGCGCCGCGGCTGCCCAGCCGCAGCAGCAGTGCGCTTAGCCTCGAGGGCAGCGGTCCCGGCGGCCCCGCACCGCTGGGCAGCGCTGAGGGCTCCCATGGGGCTCCCGCGAGTGGTGCTGCCTCGCCAGAGCCGCCTGCCTGCCTGCGCAAGGAGTCGCTGCTGTCCACGCAGGACCGCTTGCTGCTGGATAAGATCAAGAGCTACTATGACCACGCTGAGCACCAGGATGCCAGCTTCAGCGTGAAGCGCCGTGAGAGCCTCTCCTACATCCCTAAGGGCTTGGTGAGGAACTCCGTGTTCCGCCTCAACAGCCTGCCCCAGCCGGAGCATGACACGGGTGCTCGCACCGCTGCCTGGGTGCTGTCCGCCAGCCCTGAAGCCGCCCCATTGGCACAGCCGGAGCTGCTGCCCGACGAGGATTTCTGCCCACCCTCTGCGGTGTGGCAGGAGGCAACGAGGCCACCGCAGGAGAATGGGCTGGAGCTGCACGAGCCCCTGCTCATCCTCGAGGAGGACGACGCAGGTGCTACCGAGAGCCCCCAGTCCACGGGCCGCCCGGAGGAGCCGCCGGCTCCACACCCACGCCTGCTGCAGCTGAGTGGTGCCGGCGAGGCAGGCGAGCGGCCCGGCACCAAGGTGTACCAGCTGGCACGCCAGTACAGCCTGCGCATCAAGAACTGCCGCGCCGGGGGCCAGCGGGGCCTGGCCCAGCTGCACGAGGACATGCGGGTGAGGGCGGCCGCAGCACAGGAGCAGCCCCCGGCCGCGGGCACAGGTGGGATGCGGAGGGGGGATGGCAAAGGTGAGCGCGATCGGAGTGGCGGCGACGGGAGGGCTGCTCCCTCACGCCGCCTCCCTCATGCCGCTCTCCTAGGTCTGCCCCAACGTGGCCTGGTGCTGCCCAGCTACGAGCAGGTGGTGATCCAGGAGCAGCGGCCACTGGCGTCACTCTCTGCAGCCACCTCGCCGCGGGACAAGTCACCGCGGCGCTTCTCACCCAGCTCGTGCGGTGGCGGCAGCCCCTGCCCGCCCTCACCGGGCAGCCTGGCTCCCCGCAGCCCGCTCAGCCCCGGCATCACTGAGCCCTTCACCTGGCCTGACGTGCGCGAGCTGCGCTCCAAGTACGCCGCCTTCGACAGTGCCGGCTCGCAGCGGCCGCCCCCCGTGAACCGCAGCCGCTCGGCGCCCGAGGAGGTCTCAGCAGTGGCGGCACGGAGCGGGCGAGCGGCTGTCAAAGCGTCGCTCGGCACCGGCCGGAGCCGCAGCGCTGAAGCGGGCACCGACAGCAGCACCCCCAAGCACCAGCGCAACAACAGTGACGGGGCGCTGTGCGTCACGGCGCAGGCCCCGCTGGGCCCCGGCCAGCGGGTCATCGTGTTGGAGCGGGTGGCCGCGGGCGGCGAGGCGGCACCCGACGCCGAGAGCTACGTGCAGATCCGCTCGCCCACGACGCGCGAGAAGATCTGTCTCAAGGCCGTGGTGGAGCGCTGCAAGGCCTACCAGGCCTCCGAGGCGTACCGGCGGCGCCAGGCCGAGCCACCGCCGCCGCGGCCATGGGAGCCCCCCGACGCTACCCGCCCCGGCCTCGTCAGGAACCTGCGGGAGAAATTTCAGACGCTCAACGCTGCCAGCTAGGCGGACAGGACACAGTGCATGCGCTGCCTGATGCAGCGCCCAGGGGCAGGACACCAGCAGGCACAACCGCTGGGTATCTCCTTGCTCTCCGTGGTGGCCCTGGACAGAGGTGCGCAGCACCGGACTGTGCCCACCCCGGCATCAGCGCTGCCAGCCCCGGGCTGGGACAGTGCCAGGGGCACTGGGCAGGTGGCGCCGACGAGGGCTTTGCTTTCATTTCTTTATTAGAAAAACAGAAACGAACCAAAAGTTACTCTCTGATTTCCCAAGCGCTTTTCGGAGGGGCGCTTGCGGGGTGCTGGGTCGGGCTGTGGCGAGGGGCTGTGGCAAGTGGTGCCAGCCCCGCAGGAGCCAGGGCCGGGCCCGCGCTGCCCGGCTGGCCCACGCGGGTGAAAGCTCTTTGGTTGGTGCCCGGGGTGTTGGGGGTGCCGCGCGGGGCAGCCGTGTCCCTTCGCACGCACGCCGGCCGGTGGGGGGTGGTGCTTATGGCTTCCAAAAGGGGATGAGGGGAGTGGGGAGGCGGGAGGGCGGATGCATGCGCGCGTTGGCGCGGGCGCCTGCTCGTGCTTTTGATGGACACGGTGGGGTGCACGTGCAGGGCACCCGCGGGGGCATAGGGGGGCCCATCTGCCGCCACTGCGTACCGGCAGTGCCCACATACAGCGCTGGGGCATGCACACGAGCGTGCATGCGGAGGGGTGGGCACAACCGGGCACGGAGGGGGGCAGCGGCGGGTGGGCAGGCGCGTGCATGTGCGCCTGGAGCAGCACGAGCGTATACATGGCACGGGCATGCATGCACACGTGGGTAGACACGCAGAGGGGTCTATATGCACACATATGCATATATACGTGGCTGTACCTATACATACGTGTGCACACAGGTGTGTTTCAGCACACGCACCGAGGGGTGCGCATGTTGTGCGTGCCCATACGTATTCACACATATGTGGGCACACATGTGCCTGGACATATATGTGCATGCTGGGGGCACGCTCACCTACGCGTAGGCGTATGCACATGCCTAAGCATGGAGGTACACATCCTTGTCAATATACTGTGCACACACACAGGTATATTGAATCCAGGTGTGTGTGCACGCAGCGGTACACGCGTGTGCTCACACATGGCATGGACATGCGTGCATTTGTGTCCAGCTGTGTGCAGGCAGTGCACATCACCTCTCCATGCACAACCGTTGTACATGCGCGTGCGCGCAGGCTCACACTGACACACGCTGAGGGACACGGATACACACGTGGAAGGAGCAGGGGCACATGTGCGCACGAGCGTTCCCCCCGCCTCCATCTCAGAGGCTGCGCCATTGTCACCCTGCTGTCCCCAGCACCTCGCGGGCACCCGCGACCTGCAGGCTGGGTGGGTGCTGGTGGCGCTGGGCTGTGGGAGGAGGGTGGTGAGGAGGGAGGCTCACCCGCGCGGCTACTTTTTCTTGGGGAAGAAGCTGAACCGTTTCTCTTTGTCCTTCTTGGCCAGGCCAGGCTCCACGGCGGTGATGAGGGGCAGGGGCAGGCTCTGGGCTTTTGTCTTGATGCTTTGGGATTCGATTATTGCTGTGCTGAGGCTCTGCAGCCACGTGTGCATATCCTCCTGCGGGCACAGCGCAGGGCTCAGTGGTGCCTGGCTCCCCCTTGCCCCCTCTTTGTACCCCATGGTCACCCCTCATGCCTCCAGGCACCTTCTACCACCCCGTGGCATGCAGGGCACTGCTGGCTACCCCATGGCCCCTGGGTGCCGCTGGCCCCACATTGTCCTCGCTAGAAACCACCACCCTCCTGGACACGGCCGTCTGCCAGGACACAGCCAGTTGCTCCATGTCCCTGTGGGCAACCCCATGTCCTTTCCGGGCACCATTAGTCACTTCATCTTTCCCTGGGCAGCACCAGCAACCCCATGGGCACTGCTGGCACCTTCCACCCCGCTGGGTGCTGCCAGCCAACCCACCTCCCTCTGGCCCCTCCTGGCCACCCCGCGTCACCTCTCACCTCATCCTTGCCGTGGAAGAGCCACTCGCTGCCATTGCCGAGCCTGGGGAAGAGCAGAGGGCCTGTCACGATGCCCGCGAGCAGCTGCGGTGCCCCCGGGCCCGTTTGGGCGCTCACAACGGGGCTCCTACCTCAACTTGAAAACGTGCTTCTTCTTCTTGTAGCCGGCGGCCACCTCGCAGAGGGCATTGCGCAGCCCGAAGGGCTCCTCACCATGGTAGGGCACCCCCAGCGCGCGGCTCTTGGCGTCCTTGTAGAAGGCGAGTTCGCCGCCGCGCAGCACGCAGTACAGCGTGCTCCACGACCTGCACCACGACAGCCCCATCACCGCAGCGCCCGGAGTGCCCGCAGCGAGGGAGGGGAGCCCAGGGGGCCGCGCCAACCTGTTGGATGCCCTCTTGGTGGCTGCCTCGAGGTCGTGCTTGCGGCCCAGGTAGCCCTCAAGCTGGATGCTTGCGCGCTCCAGCTGGGCAGGCAGCGTGGCTGGCTCCTCAGACTCGCTCCGCGGCTCCCGCGTGCCCGGCGCCGCTGGCTCATCCTCGGCGCACGGCTTCGCTTCCTTCTCCTCCGGGCCTGGCACCTCCCTCTGCACCAGCTGCCACAAAGGGACACGCGGGTGTTACACAACGGGCCACCAAGAGGGGCCGTATGCCCTGTGCCCCAAGGGATGCCATGTGGCATCGCCTTGTCCTCTGGCCGGCCATATGGGAGTCACCTTGGGGTGGCCATGGACCTGTAGACCCCTGCCCACAGCTCTGGCCCCCAGGAAAATACACATACCAGCACCTTGTGCCATCTTGCCCATGCCACAGTGGTCCTCTCTGCTCCCAGACCAGCCCTGCATGATGGTGCCATGGGGCAGAGGTCCTTCCAGCTGCCTTTGACAACCAACTGCCTTCCAGGACAACCTCAGTGCCCAGCCATAGGGCTGGGGGCACTCGTGGCATTGGCATCACCCAGCCTTGGTACCCCGGCCCCATGAGTGAGCATCATCCCAGGTGACAAGGGTGCTCCAGGGAGTTGGGCACCCACACGCTGGGTGCTGGGCCCTCATCCCCCTGGCAAAGGGAGCTGTGGATGTGGGGTATGGGGAGGTAGGAGGCAAGTGGGGCAGACCCTGGTTACACTGGCATCAATGAGCTGCCCCAAAAGGGATGGGGGAGCAGAAACCATGGCAGAAGGGGGAGAACTGATGAGTCTGGAGCTATCATCTCCCATCCAGGGCATGGGCAGAGCCTTGGCCATGGAGCCATGAGCAAATCCTTGAGCAGGGATGTTGAGGCAAAGGAAAAGAAACACCCGGGATATGGAGCTGGGCCATGGTCCATGCGGGCACGGGCTGGGCAGCCCAGGCCTGGCTCCAATTTTGGAGAGGAGATGATCGCAGTGCCTGGGATGCCGGGAAGGGGATGCTGGGCTGCGAGCGGACACGGTTTGGGCATTCCACAGTGTCTCTTGCAGGTGGATGGATGAGATACCCATACGAAGCGGGTGCGTAGCCCTCTCCTCCTTTGCCTGTGCCTGGAGTCACTGAGGAGGCCCAGGAAGGTCCCCGGTGATCTGAGGCTTAGGGCATGGCCCCGGGCATCCGTCTGGGCATCCGTTGGGCCATGGCCTCACGCCGAGAGCACAGGGAGCAGTTGCACAATGCGTGTCATGGAGGAGAGGAGGAGGGATACTGTCCCCAAGCAGCCAGAAGGTGACAGCGGTCCAAGCAGGCAGTGCAGGCACAAGCAGATTCTGTGCCCATCAGGGAGAGCAGGGTCCTGTCCCCCAAGAAGGCAGAGAAGGCAGGAGGGAGATCCTGTCCCCAATCAGGAAGATGTCCACGTCCCCAAGCAGGTAGAGCAAGCAGAGGAGGATCCCGTGCCCAAGCAGACAGCAGGAGCAGAGAAGGCAGTGGTTGGCACATGGTGTGACGATGCCCCACGCGGTAACGGGGATGATGCCTCCAGGGACACACGTGCTCCGCCGTGGGCACGGCCACCATCACTGCGTGCTCGTGGGCAGCTCTGCCCACTGTTCCCTCCGAGCCCGTGCAAGTTCTGCAGCTTCTCCTGGGGCTTCACCATCAGCAGAGGCTTCCCAAGCTCCCAGCTGCTGCCACGCTCCTGCAGAGGTGCTGGCCAGCCGCAGGGTCTACCAGCCTGAGCCTCGTGCCAGGTTGCCCAGCGCGGGCAGGGATGCAGTGAGCTCCCCGTTTGCTCCCGGTGCGGCGCTTCCTGCCCGTGACTCTTCCTCGGCACCAGATGGACCTTCTGGCTTGCCCAGCACTGGCAGCAGGGCCAGCCAGGCTCCCCTGCCCCACCAACAGCAGCGTCTTCGGGCTCGTAGCCCCACGGCCATGCTATGCCTGACCCGGTACGCTCCAGGGGCAAAACATGCAGGGCACATCTCATCGGATCCCCTAACCCTGGGCATGGCCACACAGAGATGAACCAAGGCGCAAGGGAACGTTTGGCCCGCGGTGCCTGGCATTTTGGGGTGACGTCAACATTTATTCAACTCGAGGAGCAACTCAACATGCAGTTCACAGGCGCAGCCAGCATGAGGAAGGGAGGGAGAGCAAACATGGAATAGGGACCAGGGAGTCATCAGCATGCCATGGAGGGGGTCACGGGGAGAAATCTGCCAAGTGCCTGTGGAAAACACGAGGACTCTTTTGTCGTGCTGGGAAAGGAGAAAGAAAATCAACTGACCGGTTCGGGTCCAGGGGGGGCAGGCGGAGAGGCATCCTGCACTATTGAGCCCTTCTTCTCCTCATCCTCCTCAGACCTGTGGCACAGAAGCAGCCTTTTAAGGGACACAAGCGCACACTCTGCGTGGATGCAGGAGTGACAGCGGGACTGTTTCTGAAGGGGGATTTTGTGCCTTGAGCGCCCGACAGCCCAGGCCTGCCAGCAGGGAGGCAAATCCCACCATTCCCACCAGGAAACGAAGCCCCAGTGGGGCTGGAATGTGACAGGTGTTTAACATCCTGCAGCAAAATGGCCGCGAGATCCAAGGAGCAGCTTGTCCAAGGGCAGAAAACAAGGACATGTCCAGGTTTGGGGAATATCTGTTGCGTTCTTTTTCGCAAAAAAAAAAGCCCCTGAAAGACGGCGTTGAAGCTCGACCAAGGGTTGTGGTCGAGTCTTTCCTGTTTTGCTTGTATCCATTTACCTAGGTGTGATCTTGCTCAGAAAAGGTAAATCAATAAAAAAAAAATCTTTCATGTTTCACTTTAGGGAGGAAAAGAAAAAACAATGTTGAGATGCTGCAAATCACCTTCAGCCTTCACGGGTGAGCTGGGACCTCTCGGCTGCTGCAGGGACTAATCCCTGCCAGAGATGCAACCTGCCATTTGGGCATGCTGGCTGCCCCCCGTGCTGAGGACCGTGAAGGCACCTCTTACCCCACGTCCAGCTCAGCGTCTAGATCCAAGTCGTAGTCGGGAGCCGACCTCCGTGGCGCCTTGCCCTGCTCCGGCTCCTCTTGTAGCTTCCGCTTGCCCAGGAGCTCGAGCTGCCGGGGAAGAGAGTGATGATGTGAGGAAAAACGCTGTGGCCATGGGAAAGGGGGCTCCAGGGGATGGGGAAACTGAGGCAACACCCCATTCTCAGGGGAATCTGGGGCTGGCTGTGCCTATTCGTGGTGGGGCTGGCTGGATGCTGGTCCTCCTCACCGTGGTCAGCTTCCTGAGGGCGGCAAAACGCTCCTCCCAGGTGGCCGTGGACTTCTCGAAGGCCTCGTGTCTCTTCAGCAGCTTCTCGACACTGTCCACCGTGTGCCCGTAGTCACCGCTGGCCAGGTAGGGCTCCTGCGCAATGAGCCAGGCCTCGGCCACCGAGGCGTCCCGGGAGAACTGGCACACCTCCAACACTGCAGGGGGAACCAGGGCCAGCTCAGCCCTCCGGCAGCCCCGAGGGAGCCAATCCGCGTGCTAGCACCCAGTGGCGTCCCCCTCGCCGCCCACTGAAGCGCGGCCCCCTCCATGCACTCACACAGGCGCAGCCAGTCCGAGCGCCTGTCCCACGTCTCCAGCATGGTCCTCCTCCTCTCCACCAGCTCCACCAGCTTCGCCTTGATCTGCAGGCGATGAGACCGGCATAGCCTCAAGAGGGCATCTCGAGGCAGGTGGCCTCGGGGACCAGAGAGGTCAGGAAACAGCAGATCCCCCAGGCAATTGGTTTTAACCCCCTATCTTGTATCCCAGCAAGACCTCTGCAAGTCAGGCTGGATGCAGGGCTGCCAAGGAGGTACAGGAAGGTTGGTCGGGCCCACATGTGACCCATGGGTACCCCAGAAACTGTTGGCATCCATTCCCATGAGCCCAAATGGACCTACTCCACAGTCTTGGGGCTGTGTTTGCCCCTGGCACCCCAGCATCCGGCACGGGGGCCGCCCCAAGCAGCACTGGGGCTCACCTCGGGGGCCTCGCGGTGCTTGCGCTGCAGTAGCTTCTTGCCCAAGTCGATGCAAGTGGCAAAGCTCTTGTCCCTCGTGTCGATCTCCGCCTTGATGCCCTGGTGGTACTTCATGAGCAGCTCCACGGAGGAGACGTCCCTTGGGAAGGAGAGGTGTCCCCATCGAGGCCACGCAGCAGCACGGAGGGCCGTGGGGCTGTGCGCCGGCTGCAAGCAGCATTACCTGGGCTTCTCCTGCGTCTCAATCTGCCGGATGACACTCTCAATCCAGGAGAGCAGGTCCCGCACCATGCTGAAGAAGCGGAATTTCTCGGCCGTGTCCAGGAGCTGGGCACGCCGCCCACTGCAGGCCTCCAGCAGCGCCCTCAGCGCCTTCACCACCTCCTGCTCCTGCTGCTGGATGCTGGCGGCCTTGTCCCCGGCGTACGCCGTCTGCAGGCGCGCTGCCACCTCCCGGAACTGCTGCACCTGCCCCACGGGGATGGAGAGGGTCAGCGGGCTGCATCGCGTCCTCCTCATGTCCCTCTTGCCCGGGGACCCGCTGGCTCGGGCGTACCTGCGTCTCCAGCAGCTGGATGTCCCGCTCGAAGGCAGTGTGCATGCGGTGGAACGCCTTGGCTGTGCTGGTGTCGCAGCCCAGCTCCTGGGGCAGCTCCTTCCGCTTCTCGGCGATGAGGGCGAGGATCTCGGAAGCGTCGTAGAAGTATTTGTGCAGCTCGTGGGAGGCGCTGAGGAGCTGCCTGCGCGTGTCGATGAGCTCCAGGAGGTCGGCCCAACTCTCGTTCAGCCCGTCCTTCCACTCGGCCATGGTAGCGGCCTCTGTGTGCCCCGCGTCGATGAGGTCCTCGATGGCCAAGTTCACCCGGTCCACACGCTCCTGCCCAACGCTGCCGGTCTCCCATGCAAAATCCCGGAACTTCTCCCGCAGCAGCTGGAAGGAAGGACAGTCCCACATGTCACCCAAGGGCACGTGTCACCTGGCACGATGGCTTGCACCTCCCGCTCCAGCTACAGGCCAACCCAGGGAGCACTCGTGAGACCCACCGTGGCGTGGTCCAAGTCCTGCCCCATCTCCTGGGAGGAGGCCACCACGTCACGCTCGGCGATCCACTGCTCCAGGTCCTCCACCTCTCGCTTCAGCTGGAAGAGGTGGCACATGTTCTCCAGGCGCCGGCGCCGCTCCTCGGCCGCCTCCTTCAGCCCCGCGTAGTGCTTGTCCATCTGGCCCTGCAGCCGGATGATCTGCTCCCTGCACGGCCCCGGGCACACAGA
This sequence comes from Crypturellus tataupa, assembly GCA_034781795.1. NCBI lineage: Eukaryota > Metazoa > Chordata > Aves > Tinamiformes > Tinamidae > Crypturellus > Crypturellus tataupa. The sequence continues at coordinate 262,901 of JAWLRI010000896.1, read as the reverse complement.
CACCCCAGTTCTCACCCGGCTTGGCCCTGGGATGCCCGCAGTGCCCACTCCTTGCCACCCTCACAAGATGTTTAAGGCACCGAGTGAGTTTTAGGGGAAGAAAACCCACTGAAGTGGGTTTGGAGCTACCCAGACCCCCATGTTGGCATCTCAGAATCTGGGGTGACCAGCAGAGCTGCGGGCTAGCAGCACCACCAGCCTGACTGTGGCACCAAACGGCACCCAAGCTTCCTCAGCACCTGCACTTCACCTAACCTGCCGAGGTGCTGAGGACACCATGTGGACAGCCAAGGGACATGGGTGGTACCTACCCCTCAGGGTGGCCAGCGGAGAGCAGTTGCTGGGCCCTCCCTGCCAACTCCTTGATGCTCTGGCCATAGTCCTCAATGGATCGTTGCTGCCGCACGTGTCTCTTGAGCATCACCAAGCCGCTCTCTTCATCCTGCAGCAGCACGGACACGATTGTGGGGACAAGGACTCACCGCCTGCCCTTTGGAGATGCATCCTGCCTTCATCCCAAGCCATCATGAGCTCGGTCCCTGCTGCTGGCGTGACACAGTAGTGCATGGCACAGAGGATCCCCAAGAGCCCCTTGGGCATCAAAAAGGCCTTGGCGCTGCCTCCTACCTTGGGCTTCTCATCGGCTGCCATGTAGAGCTCCTGCTCGCTGATCCATGCCTCGGCCTCGCTGGCGTCCAGGTAGTACTGCTGGGCCTCGCCGGCCTCACGCAGGCGCCGGAGGCGCTCGCCGGTCTCGGTTTGCAGTGTGTCCCAGAGCCCCCGCAGCTCCCGCAGCTGCTCCTCCAGCTCTGGGCACTGCCCGCCGGCCTCGGCCACCGCCACATCGCCCCGGCTCAGCACCTCGGCCACCCGTGGGGCGTGGCCCGCCAGCTCCTTCTGCAGGCTCTGCCGGGAGCAGGTCACCATGTCCCCGAGCCAAACCGCACGCTGCGGCGCCCACCCCAGTACCCAGGGCCCTCTGCGTCCCCACGGGGACCCACCAGGGTGGTGGTTCAGATGTCCGCCTGGGCTCAAAACATGGGGAAGGGGGAGTGCAGGAGGAGGTAGAGGAGGGAGGGAACCCCCAGAATCCTCAGTGAAAGCAAAAGGGGCCAGGGCAGAAGCCCTGATCCTGAGCCCCATTGTGCTGCTCTGCTCAGACTCACCTCGTTCTTCTTCATAAGACGCTGCACAGTCTGGAGGTCAGTGCCGTGGTCTGTGGACCTTGCGCGTGGTAGCCTCTCCTGCACCCAGAGCTGTTGGGTGAGAGCGCCCCACTGAGAGCCTGCCCCACGGCGCTGGCACCCACAGGGCTCCCCATGGTGGGTGCTGCAGGCACGGGGTCTCTGCTGGCCTCCCATGTGGCTAAAGGCAGCAGAGTTGGGAGCGAATGGAGCTGGGATGCTGAGCAGCGATGCCGGACCGAGAAGCAAAGAAAGGGTCCCGTCACGTGAGGGAGCTCACCGCCTCATCCTGCAGATCCCGCCCGAGCTGGTACATGGCCTTATACGACTCCAACTCCTTCCTCCTCCTCTCCAAGGGCTCCAGCAGCTCGAGGAATCGCTGCTGGAGTTTCTGCTCCTGGCTGTCCGCTTCCTGCGTGGCCCCTGCAAGCGGGGCCCCCTGCGCCACCAACTCTTCCATCTCTTTCTTTCGTGCTCCTACTTGCTCTTCCAGTCTCTGGAAGGGAAGAGGAGCGGTGTGGGCAAACACTGGCTGGAAAGCGACCTTAACTCCAGACCCCCGCAGAACCGACTTGGACTCAGCCCCAGCATCGCTCGTTCCTGGTAATTCCAACCTGCAATCCCAACCTGGACTTGGGACCCAGGTGACCCAATTAGGTATTTTCTACCTAGACCTGAAGGAAACCTCGAGGTGACACCCTTTTCTTGTAGGAGAAGGAGGAACAGCCCCATTTACCCTCCACGAGAGCCTTTGATTCAAGACTCCAACAGCTACAACAGCAATTTGCTGTATTATAGTCGTGCTGGATGAGGCTCCCTGCTTCCCCTGGGGATACGGCTGAAGAACATCCCACTAAGCCTCAGGCTGTGCCTGCATTTTCACTCCTTTTCCCAGGAGAACCTTCCCATGGAGCGACCACAAAGGCTCTGGGCCTGCTGGGTGCCAACACAGAGAGGGGCTGAGCCCACCCTGGCTTGCAGGACACCCCAGGGGCAGTTCTCAACCTGCCACAAGGAGCTACGGATGCTGGCAAGGAAGGGAATAAAAGTCTAGGTCCCTTGGGGCGCTATCACACTCACTGTCAGCCTCTTCAGCAGCAGGTTGGTGCTGGTGAGGTCTTTGGCCTGCTCGGCGGCTCGCAGCTCCTCCTCCATCTCGCCGAGCCAGCGGTCCAAGTCACCGTAGCTCTGCGCGTAGAGCTCCGCGCGGTTGACCTCGAAGAGCTGCTGGGCTTTCTCCTCGGTGGCCGCCCGTAGCCGCTCCCAGAGCGCGTGCAGCTCCCCCAGGCGCTGCGACACCAGCGCCCCGTACTGTGGCTTGCGGCTCGCCAGCTCCTTCCCTTCCTGCGAGCGCACGGAGAGAATTGGTGTACAGCGAGTCCCTGCCTCAGGCAGACCAAACCCAGGGACAACTGTGCTCCAGGAGGGAGTTTCCCCCCAGCATTTCGAGGAATGCTCCCGCCTCACCCCAGAGCATCCCTGGTGGCTGTTCCCTGCCTTGGCAGAGGCTCCCAGAGCCCTGCTGAAGCCAGATGCTGGGATTTACCTTGTCAACCTTCTCCAGCCAGCTCTGGTTGGCAGCCAGCTCGGCCATGAACGCCTGGTGCTTCAACCACTTGCTGTGGAGGCTCCGGGCTGTGCCGTACGATTTGTCCTGTGCCGTCAGCATCTTCTCGTTGATCCAGAGGGTGAGCTGGGAGCAGGACAGAACTGGTGTTATGGCTTGGGCACCCTCCTAGCGCTGTGGAGCCCATAGACCCTGGTGCACAGGGCTGTGGAGCTCCTTGAACAAAGGCCAGGGCCGGATGAGGCAGCAGAACTCAGGAGATGCAAATATGACTCGGTCTTTCAGGCCCTGAGGCTGCACCATGCCCACCCGTGCCCACTGCTCCATACCTCCTGCCAGTTCTGCAGAAAGGTCTGCAACTCGTGGTTGTCTTGCAGCAAACCCGCCGCCTCCTGTGCCTTGGCCACATTTGCCCTGTGCCTGAGTGGGACACGGAAGGGCAAAATCCACTCATCCGCCCTGGGACAGACCCTGCTGATCCCACACCGAGGCTGGACTCACCTTTCCTGCAGGCTCTGGCACTTCTCCGTGATCTTCTCAGAGAAGATGTTGCCATCGGCCACCAGCTTGGCGCCACTCGCCACCGTGCTGGGGATCTTCTCCTCGCTGCTCTCCATGGTGGCACGGAAGTCCTCAAACCTCCGCAGGGCAGCAGCCGAGCCCTCCAGCGTGCCGGGCAGCTCCAGGTGAGCCAGTGTGTATTCCTGTAGCCCCCCATACAATCCCCAATGTGACCATGGTCACTCCCTTGGGGGTGACACCAGCCCTCGTGTGCTGCAGAGCCCGCTGGGGATGCACGCGGCTGTTGTCTCCACAGTGTGGATCCAGGAGAGGGTTTCATTGCTTGCCCCGATCTAGGTCTGTGCCAAGGTTTAGGAGCCCTAAAGGCCACTTAGGACCAAGAACTGGCCATGCCTGCCATGGTGATATCTCCTTAAAGGGCTGCACTTGGGATGCCTCCACCCAGGACAGGTGACAGACATGGCTTGTGCCAGCAAGAGTCACATCTTGCCATAGCACAGACCTCCCGTGAGCACCGCAGCCCCTGGCACCTACCTGGTTGCTGAGGAGGACTTCAGCCTGCTTGGCATCACGGAGAAACTCCTGGAAGCCGAGGCACTGCGTGAGGAAGCGGTGCCGGGAGTCCCACATCTTGCGCAGGGCGCCCCAGCCCGTGTCCATGCCCTCCAGGCGCTGCCGCAGCTGCTCATACTCGGGGTCTGCCTGGCCCCGCGTCACCCGCTCGCCCATGTCCTTCACGTTGCCGTAGGCGGCCTCGTGCTGCTCAATGTCCTCCCGGGCGGCCGCATGCTGCCGGAGGAGCTGCTCCGCTTCGGTCAGCGACGCCGGCACCTCATCCGAGGCGACGGCTTTCTGCGCTCCAAAGAGCCAGGCCTGGAAGTCATCAAGGTCTTGCAGGAAGTGCTGCAGCTTGCCGGCTTCTCCCAGCGAGGCCGCCTGGCTCCGCAGGGCGTCCTGCAGTTCTTCCCAAGCGGCCGTCGTGGCTCCGAGGCGCTCCCGGACGTCTGCTGCCAGGTCCGGGTGGTCCTCAGCCAGACGCTGCGCTTGGGGCTGCAGGGCGCCCAGGCGGCCCTCGACGGCAGCCAGCTCCCGCTCGATGCCGTACAGCTTGCGCTGGATGGCCAGCACACCGGCCAGGTCCCGGCCCATGTCCTGCGTGGATTCCACCACGCGCGTCTTGCTCAGGATCCACTTGCGGGTCTCCTCACAGTCCACGCGGTAGTTGAGCAGGCTCAGCGCCGACTCCACGGCTTTGCGCCGCCGGGCCACCAGCTCCCGAAACCTGCCCCATCTGCACAGTGGAGAGAGAGTCAGGGCCACTCTGCCCCCATGTGCCAGGTGGTGGCCATGTGGGGACACTCATACCCTTCCGCACTCCCAGGGATGCGGGAATGAGGGAACAAAGTCCCAAGTGTCCAAACTCATTTGCCAACCTCCCCTAAACGCCCAACATAGCGCTCAAAGCACCCAAATACCATAGCCAAAATGGTTCGATCTCCTTCATCCATGGGTACCTGGTGTTGAGCTGCTCCTGGCACTGCCGGACCTGGGCGCTGCGCGGGTGCCCACCCTCAATCAGCCCATCGGCCGCCCGGTTGATACCATTGATTTGGGAGGCCAAGGTGCTCATCTCCTGCTCCAGGTTGTCCAGCCTGTCAAGCACCAGGGCTAAGAACGGGTCCCAACACGAGCCGCAGGTCTTGTCCTCCAAGTGGCAGGTGCCCATCCTCCCTCGCAAAGCCCCTACCTGTGCTGGACCACATCGAGGTCCTCCAGCGTGCTGGGGACCTCCATCTGCTCCAGCCACGTCTCCTTCGAGCCCATCCAGAGCTGGCAAGCATCACTCTCGCTGAAGATGGTGTAGAGGTCCAGGCTGTCCTGCAGCTTCCGCCGCCGCAGCTCAGCCAGGCTCGCCACCTCGCTGTAGAGTGGCCGCAGGGCCGCCAGGCGGCTCTGGGTAGCCGGGTCAGCGCGCAGTGCGCTGGGAAACTCCTCAGCTTGCTGCCCCAGGCTGCTGAGGAGCTGCTCGGCGCCCGCCAGCTCCTCCAGCAGCTCCTGATGCTTCTTCACCAGCGCCCGCGTGGAGGACTCGTCGTTGCCCAGCTCCTCGCTGCCTGCCAGGCGCCACGCGTCCTCCAGCCAAGCCTTGAGCTCGTCCGCATCCACCTGGAACTGGAAGAAGCTCTCGGCGTCCCGCAGGCTCCTGCGGCGGAAAGCGGCCAGCTCCTGCAGCTGGGCCCAGAGCGCCCGCACCTCGGCCATGCGGCCGCGCAGCCGGGACGCCTCAGTGTGCCCCGCGGCCACCAGGCGCTCGCCAGCCGCCAGCGCCTGCTCCAGCTGGCCGCCCCGCGCCCGCAGCTCGGCCTCGAAGGCTGCGTGCTTGCGCTGCAGGAGGAGGACGCCCGTGAGGTCCTTGCCGTAGTCCATGGAGGAGTAGATCTGCTCCTTCTCCTTGATCCAGCCCTCCGCCTCGTCAAGCTCCCAAAAGCACTTCCAGAGGCACTTGGACTGCTCCAGGCGAGCCTTCCTCTGGGCTGCCAGCTCCTGCAGCTCCTGCCGGCACATCTCCAGGTGCCTCACGCGGTCCCGGATGACTTTGGGCTCGCAGGGCCGATACCCTGGCGGGGCAGAGCGCGGGCATGAGCACGGCACCCTGTCCCCCGTGCCGCGCGGCCATCCAAGGGATGGCAGGACACCCACCCTCGGCGTCAGCGAAGCGGAGGGCAGCGCAGCTCACAGTGCGGACCTTGTCGGCCTGCACGGCCATGTCGCCCTCCAGCAGACGGTGTTTCTGCAGGAGGTCTTCGACTTCGAGCAGGTGCTTCCCAAACTCCGGTGACGCCAACTGCGCCTGTGCCAGGGCACAAGCTGTCACGGTTCTGCTTGGGGACATTCCACCCTCGAGCCACGGGGACCCTTTGGGTGAGTGCCAGGCTGCTGCCCTGCCGCCATGTGCCCTCGTGCTGCTTCTGCAGCTGCCTCCGTGCCCACAACGCAGCTGTTGTCGACCACGAGGCTGGTGCCCCTGTCACCGGAGCTCACCTTGATCTCATCCATCCAGTCGATGCTATGCAGCATCTCCTGGAAGAGGTGCTGCAGGCTGAGGTTCATCTCGAGGCGCTGGCGCCGGGCGTGCAACAGCTCCAGGAGGTACTCCCAGAGCCGCAGGATGTTGTCCTTGCGCCCCTTGATGCGCTTGATGTCGTGGTAGTTCTCCGCCTCCAGCTCCTTCGCCACAGCCTCGATGGCCTGCACGCGCTCCTTGTAGGCGGCCGTGTCAGTCTCGATGGCCTCGTGCTTCTTCTTGGCTGCCTCCACTGCTGGCAGGTCTTGGCCGAAATTATCCTGCCCAAAGAGAAGTCTCTGGTGCTGCTGGCTCCAGGTGTCTGGGCTGGGCACGCGTCCCCGCTTGCACCCCTCTCACCTGCGCCACGAGGCGCTGGTTCTCGCTCAGCCAGGCCTCCCGCATGGCCGCCTTGCGGTCGAAGCGCCGCGCCAGCTGCTCCAGCTTCTCCTGCCGGATGAGCTCGTTGCGCAGCGCCAGCTCCCGCTCGTGCTCTGCTTTCTCCAGCTGCTCCCAAGCCTGGACCCAACAGTGTGAGCTGATCCCCTGGCCACAAACTACCCCACGAGGCTTCCCTGCAGCGTTTTGTCCTCCTAGCCAACCCCAATGTGCCCAGGAGGGCTCGACGGGCCGCCTACCCTGTTGATGTCAGAGACCAGGCGGCCCTCGTGCGGCGTGTACACGCGCTGGTTGTTGGCCCGCATCCGCGACTGGATGGTGAAGAGGAGCACCTCCAGGTTGCCTTTCTCCTGAAACCTGTCCCGGAGAAAGCTCAGCCCCGGGGCGCGCAAAGGGCTCAGCACCAGCCTCCCCGTGAGGCAGGAGGGGCTCAGGGCACGCACTTGGGGGGTTTCTCCACCGTGCGGTAGGTGCTAAAGGCCTGGAGCTGCTGCTGCACGCCGGCCAGCGAGTTGGCGAAGCTGCGGCTGTTGAGCGAGGCGATGGTCTGCTCGATCCACGTCAGCAGCTCGGACGCCAGCCCACTGTAGCCCTCGATCATGCGCTCCGTCTCTTTGGCGTGCTCAATCACCTGCAGCGGGGGCTGGCACTGAGCACCCTCTCTCTGCGCCCGAGCACCAGTGCTACATCCCCACGACGGCCCGGATGCCACTCCCTACCTTGCCCAGACGTCTTCCCTCTACCTCCAGCACCTTCATCTTGGAGAAATAATGGTAGAAGGCCACCACGTAGGTGATGATGGACTTCTCATCGGGGTTCTCGGTGAACACGTCTGCCCGGAGCGAGGGACAGGGCTCAGCCTCAGGTCCCAGCCCATGCGCTGTCCCGTGCCAGGCCCGGGCCAGCCTTACCTTCGGGATCCAGGAGCGGAGTGATGCCCAGGTGCCTCTCAGCCACGCTGAACGCGTGCTCCAAGTTGTGCCGGGCATTGGATTTGGTCAGGTTGTGGAAGTCGACCAACTCAGGCCTGGGCACAGAAGGTGTAAGACAGTGGTGACATATCCACCAAGGGGATGTGACCCTGCTGGACCAGCCGTTGTAGCAGCCAGCACCTCTTCCCCGAGCTGCCTTGGCATCTCCCGGGGGTGGCACCAGGCACGAGGATGCCGCTCCACTTACCTGTGCCTGTGGATGAGGGCATTGAACGCCAGCCCGTCCTTCCAGCTCGAGGTGAAGTTGGTGACATTCACATGGGGGTACCTGCAGGAGGGACACGCATCACGATGGGCAGCGCCCTCCCCGGACCCCACCAGCCGGTCCGGATGCGCCTGGGGTCCCCATCACCTACCCTGCCGTCTTCATCTGACACCAGAGCAGCAGTGCGTCCCGGGCAGAGCGCGTCTCCCGGCCCTCCTGTGTCTGCACGATGATGTCCTGGATCTGGGGGGACAGAAGGACGCGCTCAGGGCTGGAGGAGCTCCACAGGGGACAGAAGCACCACGGCCCCCATGACAGTTCCTCATGGGGGGCACGGGCACCCTGAGGGGACACCGCGCAGCTAGGCCGAGCCCCCCGGCACCGTCCCACCTGGAAGCGCAGGATGATGGTCCAGATGAGGCCGAGGACAAGGCGGTGGTTGCCATCCACGATGTCGTGGGAGCCCATGTTCTCCAGGTGCACCCGCTGCTCCTTGAGAAACTGCAGCGCCTTGTCCACGTTCTCCAGGCAGTGGATCCGCATGCGGCCCTTGGTGGGCTTGGGCTGGGGGGCGGCAGCACTGAATAGCGCACTCCCCTCAATAACAAAGCATCACCATCCCTGCCCACTGCCCGCTGGTGACACCCTGCAGGAGCAGGGGCCACCTCTTTGGGACCACAATGTCCCCAAACTGTTCTAAACCCCCATACCCATTCGACCCTCCTTGGGCTCTGTCCCAAGGGTCTCCGTCCGGAGGGGAGTCATACCAGGAGCTCTCCTGAAAGCACCTCCAGCAGCTTAATGAGCACCCGTCCATCTCGGAGGTCCATGTAGAGGTCTGAGATGCGGCACGTCACGCGGGCCAAGTGCGAGTTCACCCACTTGGTGAAGGTCTTCTTCTGCACAGCCTCCCGCTCATCTGCAGCAAGAAGAGGCGCTGGGGACACAGCTCAGCACCAGGAGGGACCGCGGAGGACAGAAGGGAGGCAGAGGGGACCCAAGATGACAGGGACAAACACGTTGTGGGAGGGTCAACTTCAAACCAGATGTGGGATCTGCTGGAGGGCATCGCTGAGCCCCTGGGGGCGTTTTGGGAGGGCTGACGGGGTGTGCAGAGCCCCAGACCTGCGAGCGCCTTGATGCGGGAGCGCTCGAAGAGGCGCGCAGAGCTGTTGTCGTTGTCGAGCTCATCGTCAGAGGCGTCCCAGCGCACGTTGACACGGCTGTACTGCTGCTGGATCTCCAGGTGGTCGTAGTCATTCTCCGAGGTCATGGTCCCGGCGTCCCCCGGCCGGGCGTCCTTGGGCTAGCGAGAACAGGTCCCTGGCGGGACAGTACGCGGGAGACAGGTTTTCCCTGTGCGGATAGGGGCATTGCGCGCACTCCCCGGCGCACGGGATTTGTCGCTAAGACCTGCCCGTTAATCCGCTCAGGGGGATTTAGCGGGGCCACGGTGTTCGTGGGCACCTGGGCCCGTGCGGAGCCTCCCGCGTGCCCGAAAGCATCCGGGCAGCAGCTGCTGGAGCCGCCCGCGGCGGCATTTGGGATATAGATAGGACAAGGATCTAAAAATGCCGGCGTGCAGCTGTCGGCATCGGGGCCCCCCAGGGCGGCCACGCAGCTTCTGCATCCTCCACATCGGATGCCGCCGCAGGGTGCTGGGAGAAGCGGGATTCAGGGAACCCGGGGCACCCCAAAACCAGGATGCGGTGGCGCTGGGTGTCCGCAGGGCAGCGCCCAAGGCCGCGCGGGGTGTTCGAGCACCCATAGGAGTGGGACGGGCCTTATCGGGAGGCGGCAAGGCTGGGCCTGGCTCTCAAGTTGCCCTAATCTGCAGGGTGCAGGCAGCGCTGGGCCCCCGCCTGCACTACCCACTGGGGCAGCAGCTGCAAAAAGCAATGGAGAAGGGAAATAAAATAATAATAATACAAAATAAACAGGGAAAATCCTAAATCCCTCCTTTCCAGGATGACCCCACTATACATTTCACCAGAGAGGGGGCTGGGTACCCGAATTGTGCCCTGTCTCTGCATCTATATGAGGAAGGACTTTCCCGTGAGGGTGACAGAGCGCTGGCACGGGCTGCCCAGAGAGGCTGTGGAGGCTCCTTCCCTGGATATCTCCCAACCTGCCTGGATGTGGCCGGGTAACCTGTGCTCTGGGTGTCCCTGCTGGAGCAGGGGGTTGGACTGGGTGATCCCTAGAGGCCCCTTCCAACCCCAACTGCTCTGCGATTCCGTGCGATCCCTGCCGCGGCCTCTTCCGCTCGGCTCCACGGCCACAATAGCGGGGCTGCTCCCGCGCACGCCCGCGGGCGCCGGCTCTGAATGGAGTCAGCGCCGGCGCCCAAATGGAGCTGACAGCGGGCGCTTAGGGAGAGCGGGTGCTCCCGCTCGTCCTTGGCGCCGTGAGGATAACGGTGTGTGACAGAGCGGCGCCGCCGGCGCCCTCGTCCGCACGGCGCTGCCTGTCCCACCTGCTCGGCGGGCGGGAAGCAGCTGTCGGGATGAAGCCCGAGCGCCATTGCGGGCGCCTCACCGCCTCCTGGGGTTGGCGGAGGGGGAAGCGGCCGGGAAAAGCCCCGCGCGGAGCACGGTGCATCCCGGGAAAGCGGCTCCGGAGAGGGCACAGGTGAGGGCTGGAGTCCAGGCTGCGCCGCGGCCACCGGCGGGGACGAGCAGATGGCCCCGCTCCGCGCCGAGCTGCCCCTTTCACTTGGCTCTGGTGGTACCGAGATGGGCACGGGTGTCCCCAAGCTCCCACTGCCTGTCCTTGATGGAGGCCGGCGATGCTGGGTGCGTATCCGGCCCATTCCTGGCTTTCCCAAGCAGATGCGGGAGCGGCCGCGGAGCAGAGCCCCCCGCGGGACCATCCCGTGTCACCTAATCTGCGGGCGCGCATAGCTGTGACACACGACGCGCGCTGTGACACTCCGCATGCATTTTTTTGGCTAAAAATAGGCCTCCCTCGCGTAAAGCACGGGCTAATCTCGGCTCCCTCCGCAGGAGCTTCCCCCTGCTCCAGCGCGCGCCGTTATCCTAAAAATTCATTAGCTGGGCCCTGAAAGAAAGGTGGGATCCACTTTGAAATATTCCCTGGGGAGGTGGCACGGGAGCTTTTCGCCGGGATCCTTTGAGCTTCCTGTGTCCCCCCAAAAAAGACTCTTCACTTGTTTAAACAAGCCGAGAGCTCTGGGAACCCTGAGACTCGGTTGGCATCACAGAAACTCCCCCTGGGAGCAAAAGCCACAGGGAAAAGCCTGGCCTCGCCTGCCCCTTCTTGCCCAAATCCTGGCCCTGGGACAGCTCAAAAGCCGCCAGGACGACGGTGGGGATGGAGGAGCCTCCGGGGAGGGATACTGAGGCAAAGGCATCCCGAGGGAGCCGGGAAATCAGCGCCCGGAGGGCCGGAGAGGTGCTTGCGCGACGCTTATTGCGGCGCATGAGCTCCCAGGGCAGAAATTCCCACCGGGAAGCGCTACGCGGCCTGGCAAACCACCCTCCCTCCCCGCGCTCTCTTGGGGCTCCCCTGGCACCGGTCCCCCCGCGGGACACCCGGTGCCGCACGCAGTGAGAGCGGGAGCCGCTCCGGGCGGGCGATGCCGCGGGGGTTATCGGGGAATCGGGGCTCCGTCTCCCCGCTCGGAAGGACACGGCCACCTTCCCCCGACGCTGCCGCCGCCGGCAGAGCCAGGGGGCACCGCGGGGGTCCCGCGGAGGCTCCTCGAGCGCCGTCTCCGCAGGACGCGCGGCCGGCCCGCCCCCCGCCC
>JAWLRI010000896.1:212291-233481 GCA_034781795.1 Crypturellus tataupa | reverse complement strand
CGCCCCCCCCCCCGGCCCCCCCCGGTCCCCCGCGGGGCTCTCTGCGCTGCCCCCCCCGCCCCCCGGACCCAGCGCAGGCCCCCTGCACCCCGTGCACCCCCCTGCGCCCCCTGCACCCCGCAGCGCCCCCTGCGCCCCCCAGTGCAGCACCCGTCCCGTCCCGTCCTGTCCCCGTCGGCCGCCGCTCGTCGCCGCGGGCTCCGGGGGGCACCGGGCACGCGGCGCCGCCTCCCCCTTCCCCTTCCTGCAGCGGCGCCTTCCGCGCTCTCGGTTCCCCTTTTGCCGCCCCGTGCGGGACGGTGGGGGGTGTCACCCCCTGCTGCCGTGGGGACACCGCGAGGCTCCGCGTGCCACGATGGGGGCCTCGGCGCCCCCGAAAGCGGGAGCCCCCCGCGGGGTGGCGGGTGCCAGCGGGCAGGGCGGCCCTGGGAACCGACCGAGCCTGTTTGCAGGGTGGCGTCGGCGACGTCCTCCGTCTGTCCCTCGTCACAGGATGCCGAGGGCTGCGGGCGGGAGCCGGCCGAGCCGGTAGCGAGGCATTTCTGGAGCCGCGGGGCCGGATGGCGCGGCCATGACGGGCCCCCGCGTGCGGTACCCGGTGTGGCGAGGCCCCGAGGCGGCCGGGGGCCACGTGGGCCCCGTGGCGCTGGTGGCCCTGGGTCGCCGCGGGCGGGATGGGCAATGGAAACGTCTGCCTGGTGGCGTCGGGCATGAAGGGGCAGCAGGGAACATAATATGAGCAGGCACGGCTGGAGATGGGGGTGGTTCTGAGGGCTCCTGTTCCCATGGGATCCACCAAGGGTACTGGTGGCATCCCCATGGGAAAAGGTGCCTCTGGAATGCAACATGAAGGGCAACTGGGAGGTTCCCATGGGTCAGGATAGCCCCGGGATGGAATATGAGGGATATCCATGAGGTCCTCATGGGTCAGGGTGCCCCCTGGGATGCAGCACGAGGGACAACTGGGAGGTCCCCATGGGTCAGGGTGCCCCTGAGATGCAGCATGAGGGACAAGTGTGAGGTCCCCATGGGTCAGGGTGGCCCTGGGACACAGCATGAGGGACATCCATGAAGTCCCCATGGATCAGGGTGCCTCTGGGATGCATCATGAGGGACATCCATGAGGTCCTCATGGGTCAGGGTGCCCCTGAGATGCAACATGAGGGGCACCCATGAAGTCCCCATGGGTCAGGGTGCCCCTGGGATGCAGCATGAGGGACATCCATGAGGTTCCCATGGGTCAGGGTGCCCCTGGGATGCAGCACGACGAGCATCCTTGGGGCTGCAGTGGGTCAGAGGTCAGGGCAGTGGTTGGGTGGCAGTGGGAGCCTCCCAATGCCACCATCCTGTGCGGGAGGCCCCATCCGGTCCCCAATCTCATCCTCATCCTCATTCCCACCCGCAGAGGCGGGGCCCTGGCCCGCCCGCCCCTGCCCGTGGGGCCCGGCCCGCCTGGCCCGCAGCATTTAGGAGGCTGCCCTGAGCCTCAGCACCACCAGCCTGGCCTCCCGCTCCTCTCAACGCCTCTCAGCCTCACAGGTAGGTGCCATGGGGCCCTGGGGTCGGCCAACGCTGTGGGGTGGGGGGCATCTCCGTCCATGGGGCTCAAGCGGTGCTGGCTCCCTCTGCCCCATGGCGGGAACCCTGCCGTGGCACGACTGCATGGGGGGTGTCTCTATCTGGCAGCCCCATGGCTGCCACGGAGGCTGGCACGGGGGCTGGGCACGGGGTGCCTGATCCTACCCAGAGCCTGTTGGAAATCCTGGGAATGCCAAGCATGTCCCAGCGGGTGCAGCTGAGTCACCTGGGCACCCTTCAGAGGCGCCGTGACCGCCCGGGGCTGCTGGGGGGACACCCGGCTCCTCGGAGCAGCCTGGCCTCCCTGCACCACCACGCTCCAGCCTCCCCCCCGGTCTCCGCACAGGGCCTCCACAGACATGAGCTGCCCCTTCTCGCACTGCGGTTGGCAGCAGCCGCCTCGGCATCACGGCGAGCAGCAGCACGGCGGGCGCTGCCACGGGGAGATGCAGCACGGTGGGCACTGCCACGGAGAGAAGCATCATGATGAGCACTGCCATGAGGAGAAGCATCACAACGAGCACTGCCATAGGGAGATGCATCACGGTGGGCACTGCCATGGGGAGAAACATCACGATGAGCAGTGCCATGGGGAGAAGCATCGCGATGAGCACTGCCATCGGGAGATGAATCGTGGTGGGCACTGCCATGGTCAGATGCATCACGGTGGACACTGCCATGGGGAGATGCATCATGGTGGGCAATGCCATGGTCAGATGCATCATGGTGAGCACTGCCATGGGGAGAAGCATCATGGTGAGCACTGCCATGGGGAGAAGCAACAAGGAGGACAGCAGGGTGGGCAGCAAGGAGGACAGCAGGGCGGACAGCAAGGAGGACAACAAGGTGGACAGCAAGGTGGGCAACAAGGAGGGCAGCAAGGTGGACAGCAAGGTGGGAAGCAGCAAGGTGGACAGCAGGGTGGACAACAGGGTGGGCAGCAAGGAGGACAACAAGGTGGACAGCAGGGTGGGCAACAAGGTGGACAGCAGGGTGGGCAACAAGGTGGTCAGCAAGGAGGACAGCAAGGTGGGAAACAGGGTGGACAGCAAGGAGGACAGCAGGGTGGACAGCAAGGTGGGCAACAAGGTGGACAGCAAGGAGGACAGCAGGGCGGACAGCAAGGAGGACAGCAAGGAGGACAGCAGCAAGGTGGGCAGCAGCACTGTGGACAGCAGCAAGGTGGGCAACAAGGCGGACAGCAAGGTGGGAAGCAGCAAGGAGGACAGCAAGGAGGACAGCAGGGTGGACAGCAAGGAGGACAGCAAGGACAGCAAGGAGGACAGCAGGGAGGACAGCAGGGCGGACAGCAAGGTGGACAGCAAGGTGGGAAGCAAGGTGGACAGCAAGGAGGACAGCAGGGCGGACAGCAGGGCGGACAGCAAGGCGGACAGCAAGGCGGACAGCAGGGTGGACAGCAAGGAGGACAGCAGGGCGGACAGCAAGGCGGACAGCAAGGCGGACAGCAGGGTGGACAGCAAGGTGGGCAACAAGGAGGACAGCAGGGTGGACAGCAAGGAGGACAGCAGGGTGGACAGCAAGGAGGACAGCAAGGAGGACAGCAAGGTGGACAGCAAGGAGGACAGCAAGGTGGACAGCAAGGAGGCGGCAGCGGCAAAGGATCCGAATCTGGCGGAGATGGCCAGAAGGGCAGCAAGGACGGCGGTTCCAAAAGGTGAGAGCAAAGGGCTGGTAACCTGTGGCCAGGGACAGGAGGGAGTTGAAGTGCTTGTGCTGGTGGAGAAGAGGGGGCAGAGGTGGTCGTGTCGGTGCCAGGGTGGCAGATGCCAACAGGGTCCCCTGGATGGTGTCACTGCTGATCGGGGGTTCCGGAGACATGTTTTGGGGAGCCAGTGGTCACCACAGTGCAATGTGGCCCTGTAGAGTGGAGGTCTGGGGAGGAGCTGAGGACACTTAGGGCCTCTTGTTGTCCATGGTGGTGGCCCAGGAAGGACCTGGGCGTCCCGACTCCCTGCCCTCTCTCACACAGCTCCCCAAGCTCCAGTTCAGTCACGGGACAGGGGTTGGGGTTGGGGTTGGCTCTCCTGTGTCAGCTGGTGTGCCAGGAGCTGGGACAGGGCACGGGGCTCCCTCTGACACTGGTGTCCCTGCAGCGGGAACCCCTATGCGGGGCTTGTGAGCCGCCTGCGGGCGTCATGGCTCTCGGGGA
Organism: Crypturellus tataupa; assembly: GCA_034781795.1. Taxonomy (NCBI): domain Eukaryota; kingdom Metazoa; phylum Chordata; class Aves; order Tinamiformes; family Tinamidae; genus Crypturellus; species Crypturellus tataupa. Next base: position 229,733 of record JAWLRI010000896.1, on the reverse strand, counting down.
AGACGCGGCCCATGGAGTTCCGCGTGGCCCAGCTGGAGGCCCTGGGCTGCTTCCTGGATGAGAAGAAGGAGGACATCATAGAGGCCCTGGCCCGGGACATGCGCAAGGTGAGGGGCTGGGGGGCGGCATGGGAGTGCCCTCCTCAGGGGGCAGCGTCTTCTCCTGTTGGGTCCTGCATGTGTCCTGGGTTCTAGCATTCCCATTCATCGGGTGTCCCACCAAGAGGCTCCCCACAGCTGTCTTAATGCTGTGGAGTGTCCATCCGGACAAGTAGGACATCCCAGACAAGTAGGGCGCAAGGGGGCTCCTGAGCTGTCGTGGGGCACCGGCGCGTCCTCCAGCCCCGTCCTGGCATCCCTGAGCTTTTCCTGCCCGTTTTAACCCAGTCTTGGTGCTGGCCTCACTGTAGAGCTTCTGTAAGCAGTACCCTCCCCATGGAACCGCAGAGCCTCTGCGCACACCCAGAGCAGCAGTGAGTCCCAGGTGGCCTCGCTGGCCCCCATGGTGTCCCCGATTTGGAAAGCTGCATCCCAGGACGCTGCTCGCTGGCCCCGTCACACCCGGGATTAGCAGTGCGGGGCAATGTGCTGGCCCTGCACATTCCTATGGGGCCATTCGGAGCTTCCCTTGTTCCTGCCGGCTGCGTGGTGGCACTGATGGGGGTTAGGTCCATTAGAGCAATGGCTCATAAGAGACTTTGGCGCCTTTTTGTCCTCATCAGACCAGATCCTCTTGCAACGATGATACACGATAGATGCCGGTCCCCAGTAGTGGTAGCCTCAGAGGATTCATGTCTGTGGGCGTAGCAGCGCATTGACCATGCCCTCAAACAGGGGTTTCCCCATTCTGTCAACCCCCAAAGCTCGTAATTGCCTTGTTTGTTCGAGGTGAGAACCTTCCGCTTCGGCAAGACGTCGATAGGCATCAGCGCTGCAAGAGCTGCATTTGCGACTCCTAATTGCATGTCATTAGGAGCTGGTTTGCTGCTAATGGGCTTGTTATGCAGTCGGGCCCTCATAGTTAGCTGGACAATTCATGTGGCCTTACATATCAGAGGTGGCTGCCTCGACCACAGCGACGTTGGTTCCTCTGCTGATGATGGCAAGAGCCTGGATGACCTCAGAGTTAATGTCCCATCTTCTGACCTTAATGTCCCATCTTCTGACCTTAATGTCCCAACCTTATCTTTGCCAGCAATTGCTTCCTCCTCCTAGAAAAATGCAGCTTCATCACATCACGGGCTTCATCACGCAGCCAATGTGCTGCCTTAGTGCTCCTCTATCAGCTCTGCATCATGGGGGCAGGATGCGCCCGGGCTGCTGGGTTGCATTGATCCAAAGCTTCAAGCATGACTGGTCTCGCTGTTGCTATTGCAGCAACGCTAGGACCGGCTACATGCAGGAAATACCTCTGGAGCCCCCTGTAACTCCAGCTTTGGAGCACATCACTCCCAAGTTATGGTCAGGGTAGTCACTGCCGGGTCAGCTTGATGGGATCTGATGGGCAGCGGGGCTCCTTTGCGGGCAGAGAAGAAGAGCACAGGGAGATGTTGTGGGGATGGGGTAGGAAGAGGGCACGGCATCCCGCGTGACCCTTACGGTGCTCTGTGTCCCCAGCCCTACTTTGAGGCGTACTTCACCGATTTCCTGCTCTGCAAAAACGAGCTCAACGACACCCTCAACAACCTGGGCTGCTGGATGAAGGATGAGCATGTGGATAAGAGCCTGGTAAGGAGAAGGAGAAGGGCAAGTGGAGAGGGGGAGCGGCATGCGCGCTCGATGCGAGGTGCTGTGGCCTTTCTCACAGGTGATGCAGCTGGACTCAGCCTTCATCCGCAAGGACCCCTATGGGGTGGTGCTCATCGTTGCCCCTTGGAATTACCCCATCCACCTCCTCCTGGTGCCCCTCATTGGGGCCATCGCTGCAGGTGAGTCTGAGCTGTGCCGGAGCTGAACCCTTCCTCTGCCCCACAGGATCCAGCCTGTGGGGTGGCAGTGCCTGGGGCTGGAGTGCTGGGGGCACTGGACATGTCACTGCTCTGACGTACTGCCCATCTCCCCACCAGGTAACTGCGTCGTCATCAAACCCTCGGAGACAACCAAGCACACGGAGAAACTCGTGGCTGAAGCGCTGCCCGGCTACCTGGACAAGGTACAGAATGTTCCCCGTGCATGTCCCTGTCCCTGTCCCGTGGCCAGGGTGTTCTGAAGCCCTTCACATTGAGCTGTGCCCTGTGTGTGCCAGGCACTGTGCCTGCCTTGTGCACCGGAGCTGCTCCCTGCTCCCAGGTGGCTCCTATGCCAACCTCCTCCATCCTCAGCCCATGTCCCCATGCCGGGCTGTCCTGGATGCTCTATGTGGGGCTGGGGACAGAGCAGGCCAGGCTGGTAGATGCTCACAGCAGGGTTGCGACCCTTCCTCTCATGCTGCAGGACTGCTTTGCCGTGGTGACTGGTGGCGTGGAGGAGGCCACGAAGCTGCTGGAGAACAAGTTCGACTACATCTTCTTCACCGGTACGTGCCGAGGGCTCGAGCTGAGCCCCGTGTAACCGCTGCTTCCTTGTGCCAACTGGGAGAGGATTCCCACCACACGACTTGGTCACCCTCACCTCCAAAGAGGGAGGGAAGCAGCCTGGCTGCAAGTGCAAGGTCCTGGTGGGGCTCCTGGCCACCCTGGAGTCTGGGGACCGCCCGTGTCACAGTCTGTCTCTCTTCCTGTCCCCAGGAAGCCCGCCCGTGGGCAGGATCATCATGACAGCTGCCGCCAAGCACCTGACGCCGCTGACACTGGAGCTGGGGGGCAAGAACCCCTGCTACGTGGCAGACTGCTGCGATGTGCACAACGCGGCCCGGCGCTTGGCCTGGGGGCGCTTCTTCAATGCGGGGCAGACCTGCATCGCCGCCGACTACGTGCTGTGCAGTGTGGCAATGCAGGAGAAGCTCATCCCTGCCCTGCGTGAGGCCATCACGGACTTCTACGGCCCCAACCCCAAGGAGTCCCCCGACTTCGCCCGCATCGTCGGGGACAAGCAGTTCCGTCGCGTGCGGGCACTGCTGTGCAGCGGGCGTGTGGCCATCGGAGGGCAGGTGGACGAGAAGGAGCGCTACATCGGTGAGGGCGCAGGGATGTGGGTTGGCATGTGGGGAGTGAGGACGGGGGCGTGCGATGGGGAAGCAGGGATGGGGTGAGTCACAACCACTGGGGAGTTTCTGCATCAACCTCTAGCCTCAGGGACAACAGAGGCATCTAAAAACTGAAGCTTATGGGGAGACGTCTAAGAGTTTTGGGTGGAAAAATGAATTTGCAAAGCAACACTTCGCTAGCAGGCCTGGGGATGCAAGACCCCCCATTTATGGGCACTGAGTGACATGGTACCGTCATCTTGTTCTGTAGCTCCCACAGTGCTGGCGGATGTGAAGCCATCTGATCCCGCCATGCAAGAAGAGATCTTTGGGCCCATCCTTCCCATCGTTGTCGTGGCCAACATGGATGAAGCCATTGACTTCATCAATGCCCGCCCGCGGCCGCTGGCCCTCTATGTCTTCTCCTGTGATTGCAAGGTGCGGCGTATGCGTCAAAAAAGGGGGCAAGGAAAAAGTAGCTTTTAAACTGCTTTTGAGCTTAGCACCTCCAGACTCACAGGGGCTGGTGCTGGAGTTCGCAAGCGCTGCCTGTGACTTGTTCATCTGTGGTGGTGCCCCATGGATTTTGGCTAGGCTGGTCATGGGTAAAGAACCGCAGCTTGAGGTGCAGGGACAAGGTCTGAGGGTAATGTCTGCCTTCTCTGCTTCTCTCCCAGGTGGTGAACTACGTGCTGGAGCGGACGAGCAGCGGTGGCTTTTGTGGAAATGACACCCTGATGCACGTGACGTTGACCTCGCTGCCCTTTGGTGGCATTGGTAGGTCCAAACGCCTGCTTGGTCTTAGCCAAGTGTGAGCCGGAGGTGACCAGCCCCAACAACCAAGTGTCTGAGTGATGCAGGCCTTGGTGAGATGGGGTCTGCAGGGCATGGGACACCCAAGATCCTCCAGGGCACTCAGTGACGCCTGCCTATACCTAGAGAAATATCTCTAGGGAAATACTTTTGTAACGCTAAACCCTTAGAAGAGCGTAGAAACCTCTTGAAAATCAATTTGTGATGACTTGGAGATCCTCTTTAGGAAAGAGAGCACAGCCTGTTTGTAGCTTTTATCTGAATTAGATGTCCAAGAAAGAGCATGGGAATACAGAAAGCCACTAAGTGCTTTCTCAGAGCGTTTTCCTAGTCCCCTGAACATATCCCCCCCAAAATATTCTGCCAGTCTTCGGTCTCGGTGTAGATTTTGTAAGGTTTAAGCTCACCATGAAGAAGGAACACTTTTCTGTGGAGAAAGCACAGAGCCAAGTAAGGCAAACGGATAAATGGGATGCAAACGAATGCTGATCCGGCTAGGTGTTTTTCATCGCCTACAGAAGAAGGACAGTGTTAGGATGGACTAGGGTAAGGACGGGTGACCATAATGTGCTAAGCTAGAGTTAGCTGAAATGAACCATCTCCAGCGTATGAACCCTCAAAACAACAGGATATTCAGAGATTCCACAAAGGATGGACTTGGAGAGAACCATAAAATTAACCAAATTGTTTGGCTAGAGGACTAAAAGATGAACACTTTGTTTAAAAATAAACCCAATGTTCTGTCCAAGTGAGACACAAGGGTAGGCAACTTCCCTGTTGATGGATGATTCAGACCTAAATGGTCTGGCAGCGAAGCACGATGAATTCCTTGGTTGACTACGAATTAGGGAACCAGTTTTGATGGTTCCCGTACCGTAACTTTCCTTTATGGCAATGATTCTCAACAACTGTCCCACAGCATCACGTAGAGCTGTTTGGTAACAACTTGATCATGCCACCATGTCTATCAGCTGTCACCAGTGTCATCCATCAGCACGAGCATTTACATTGGGAAGACTCGTAGAGTGTTTTCCTTGTATTTATTGCCATGTGCGTTGCAGGGAACAGCGGCTTTGGGAAGTACCACGGCAAGTTCACCTTCGACACCTTCACGCACCACCGCGGCTGCCTGCACCGCAGCATGGGGCTGGAGGCCATCAACGGCCCGCGCTACCCACCCTACAACCAGCAGAAGCTGTGCTTGATGACCACCGCCTTCGAGATCAAGCGTCGGGGCATGTGCACCCTGCTGTGAGGGCTGCCCGGAATGGACAGATCTGAAACAACCCAGATTTTCCTTGGAATTTCCCGATTTCACACTTTCTCCCCCTACATTTCTCCTCCCAGTACAGTTATGATCTTCTGAGCGCTCAGGACCAACAGTTATCACCGTCTCTCCGCATCAATTACCCACTTTTCCTCCATAGATCCTTGCCTTTAATAAAGCCTTTGTGTTGAACTCTGCTGTTTGGCCTCATCCCGCGCCACCTTTGCCCAACCCTGGGGTCCTTCAAGGGAGTTTGGAAGACAGAGAGGCACTGGGGGAGGCCTATGGGGGGGTCTCCACCAGGCCGGGTGGCCAGTGCATGTCTGGCATCCCCGGTGGTTGGGCTTGGGGGGCAGAACCGGCACTGAGTCAGCGCTGGAGAAACCGCCATGGGGAAGAGGAGCAGGAAGCTGGTGGTGCTGCCCCCAGCTCGTGGCACCGGGGGTGGTGCCGCCCCCAGCCTGCGGCACCGAGGGGAAGTCTGGGCGCCCGCAGCCCCGTGCCACATTTCTCCGCGGGTCACCGTACGGCTGGAAGAAGGCATCATCCTCCTGCCTCAGCCGTGTCCTCCCCTCTCCGAGCGCCAGGGCTAGCCTGACCGTGTAGGAGCCCCAGTGTCACCCGCCTCGTGCCTCCCCTGAGGACACCACGTGCTCCATGGAGGCCGGCAGCTCCTCCTCCCGTCTCGATGCGCAGCAGCGCCTCAAGCTGCCTGGCCAGAAGCCCCTGGGCTACAGCAAGAGCAGCCCCGCGGGCAGCTGGGCTGGCAAATCATTTGGGGTTGATGGAGGCAGCAGGAAGGGGGACACAGACAGCGACGCCGCCAGGTGAGAGCAAAGGGGTTGAAGGGAGTTGAGGCGTGGTGGGCACCTGGGGCTCTTTTTCCTGGCAGCTTGGGAGGTGGCGGGATGCCCTTCCTGGGGGCTCTTGGGCTCCAGTTTGGTCCTGGGGCAGGGACAATGGGGGACGTGGAGCTCCTCTTGTCACCTCAAGTGCCAGGGGCTGGGAAAGGAGCTCCCTCCGACACCGGTGTCCCCGCAGTGGGAACCCCTATGCGGGGCTTGTGAGCCGCCTGCGGGCGTCGTGGCTCGCGGGGAAGACGCGGCCCATGGAGTTCCGCGTGGCCCAGCTGGAGGTCCTGGGCCGCTTCCTGGACGAGAAGAAGGAGAGCATCCTGGAGGCCCTGGCCCTGGACAGGCGCGAGGTGAGGGGCTAGGTAGAGGCATGGGTGGGCATGGGGGTGCCCTCCTTGGAGCCTTCTTGTTGGGGTCTTGCATCTTGGTGCTGGGCATGGCACGAAGGAGATGTGGGGTCTGTGGGCCCTCTTTGCCAGGATCCTGCACCCTGCTGGGGGCAGGCACACGGTGTGGGGCACAGGGGACCCTATCGCAGTGGTTCTCTGCCTTGGTGCCCGTGGGCATGAGCAGAGCTGCCTGAGGCAGCTAAGAGGCGATGAGATGGGACTGTGTGTGGAGCAATCTACCCCCCCAAAACTCATCCCTGTCTATGGGGAGACCAGCCCACCAATCAGTGCCTCTTGACTTGGCCATCAACCCTTCCTTGCCCTCAGGCACAGCCCTGTTGCCATCTCGCACCCACAAATCCCAGGACGGAGCTGACACCTGGGATCCCCTCAGCTCCAGCCAGTCCCAGCACCTCGGGACACAAGGGCTGGGGCAAGCAGCGGATGTCTTGGATTCTTCCCTATTCCTAAACACCTCTTCTCTAGCCAGAGGAGTGTCTGAGGAGCACGAATTCTTGCCAATCTCTTTGTGTGCTCCCCGCCTTGGGCTTTATGCTGAATATTGTCCCTTCTCTATCCTTCATGGTTACGCAGGGTTGAAGTACTGACTGTGTCCCTGCCTCTTGGCTCCCTTTGTCGTGCCCATGTCAGGGTCTCTAAAGAAAGAGTCAGGTCAGCCCCATCCCACCCATTCTGTCCTTCAAAAGCTCAAGCCTCCCAAGCTGAATAATTTCCCCTTTTGGAACGTCTTGTTTTCCAACAGGCAGGTCCTTATGGGGCTCATAACAACCTTTTGTTCTCCATCGTAGTTCCTATTTTCCCTTTTGGGAAGCTTTCAATCCTTTATCAAGGCCTGGATAGACAAGATTCAGACTGCTTAATCATTTTTAAGCAGCCAAAAGGAGGACCAGACTAAAGCTTGGCAACAATCAGGAAATGTGGTCTGCATTTTTCCCCATTCTCCATTTGCTTCCATGATCCCGGTGCTTTTTGTTTCTAAATATTGGCTGTAGCCCAACATGTGCTTGTGTAGGGAAGTTTCAAACACTGAACCTGGAGACATTGCTCATGCCTAGAGCAGCTGTCTTGGAGCTGGTCCCAGACAGACATTCCCTCTATGGAAGGCAACGGGAATGGGGAGCCGACACCTTCCCTTCCTGACTGCTCGGAGAGTTTTGAAAATATTTTTGGATAAGGTCTTGTGTTGGCTATAGCTCAGTGCTCATGATGCAAGTCCAACCTTCAACATGAGATAAATTATAGTCAATAACTACTTTCCCTCAAGAAAAAATGATAAATTTGCAGAGACTCCAATGCTAAGCCAAAGAAAAACCAATGCCATTGGAGATGAAAATTGGGGATTTAACAGAAATCTTAACAACAGTGTAATGTGAAAGAAGAAGAGCACAAACAAGCATTGCATGAATGGAGCTTTGGTCGACCATTGCGCAGTCCCATGGGGGCTTGAAATTGTGAGCTACAAAGGTGAAGTATGAGTGTGGGATGTCTGTGTTTGTGCTCACATCCTCACCTAAAGAGGATGCAAGGAATAGGACCTGGCATTGGTTTTGCTGATGCGGACGTTGTATAAGTGCGCGAGAACCATGGTGTTGCATGACACGTAACTCATTAGGGCAATGGGGTATGACCTGTCATTAGGAAAGTGTCTGGCTGTCAGCCTGGGCACTGCTGTGTCATCTATGTGGCACCCGATGTGTGTGTCCAAAGTGTGGGGTTTACATAAGGGTGCACGTGTGCGTGGGAATGCTCTTAGGTAACCTCCTAGGAATACCCAACTCCTCCTTTTCCTGCGGAGCCGGGAATAGCAGGTCCCGAGAAAGCTTGGAGCTAAACATTGCTGATGCATTTCTCCACTTGGTAAGAAGAAAATGCCACCTCCGAAATCCTTTTTTGTAAACCAACTAGGAATGCTTTAATGGACGTAGTTTTCTCTCCATCTGCCCATACCAAATCCAGGTTGTCAGCACCTTGCTCAGGGTTACGGCCCAAATTACCAGCAAGAGGTGAATCTTTGCCAAAGGTCTCCAACTTCCATACAAGTGTAAGGACATATGGAGTGAGATCGAAGGTCTGTCTAGCCCCGGATGTTTAGAAACAGGGTAAATATTTATGATACTTGCAGATAGTCTCCCAGCCTTTCACAATTTGTGTCTTAGAAACTTCTTGAGCTAGACATGGTTTCTATATATTTATTACCAACAGCCTGGGTCATGTATCCCTCTTCCATGACCTTATCCCGTCTTCCCTTGAACCCATGTGAACTTCTACCACCAGTGAGCTGAGACAAGTGTAATTAAGACACAACTTAACTAACATTCTGTGAAGAAGCATTTCTTTTTGCTTGCTTTAAGCTTCATTTGCTAATCACCTCTTTTTCGGTGGGAAAATCCAAATTGCTACTGCCTTTCTGCAGACCGCGAGGATTTCTTTTCCTGATGTTTTTTCCAAGAGTACTTTCCATGGTGAGAAGTGCCTGCATATTCAAGCAAGTGGAGTTTTAAGACTAGTATTGTGAACCCTCATGATGAGAACCTCCTGTAGAGCCCCAGTTCTGGCTCTTGTCCATCTATATTATTTTATTGGAGGGTGTAGGATATTTATTGTAATATTCTGCTGGGGTCAGGAGCATCTCTGGGTTCCTGCACCTTCCCTTTTCCATTTCTTTAAATGATGTCCCAGACATGGCCTTTTCTGCACTCTCTCCCACCCTTCTTTTCCAGAGATAAGAGTGAAAGGGTTGCAACCTGCTTCAGTTTCCTGCATACCTTGGATGAAATCCAGCAGGTCTAGCTGATCTGAAGACATTCAGCTATTCTAAATGTTCACTGTTCCTCTTTCTGGCAGGCTGGTGTTTATCGATAGTGCCAGCTGTGCTTGGGCAGGCAACTGCAGTTCCCCTTTTCTTGGACACCATCATCTGGAAGCCCTTTACCTCCGTCTTGCTCTTCTTGCTTTCTAGGCCCAGTGGTTGCATCTCCTCCTCCGCTTACTCAACTCGTTCTATCAAAAAATTAAGCAGTTATGTCCCCAAATCACATGCAAACTGAGGGGAACCATAGGAAAATGCAGGGTTATTAGAAGAATGGCCTCTGTGCTCTGTGTCCCCACGCTCTGTGCTCTGTGTCCCCAGCCCTCCTTCGAAGCAGAGTACTGCAGTATCCTCCTGTGCAAGAATGAACTCAACAACACCCTTAACAAGCTGGACACCTGGATGAAGGATGAGCACGTGGAGAGGAATCTGGTAAGGGGAAAGAGGAGGAGGAGAAGGGGGGAAATACAGACTGGCAAGGCTCAGATGGAGGAGGTATGGGCAGCAAGACCAACATTTGGAAGCAGTTTGGCTGTTCTGGACCTATCCTGGGAGGAGTATTGCTGATGCTGCGGTCTTTCTTGCAGGTGACCCAGCTGGACACAGCCTTCATCCGCAAGGAACCCTACGGGGTGGTGCTCCTCATTGCACCCTGGCACTGCCCCATCTATGACCCCATCGTGGCCTTCATTGGGGCCATCGCTGCGGGTGAGTCTGAGCTGTGTCGGAGCTGAATCCTTCCTCTGCCACACAGGATCCAGCCCACAAGATCCAGCCCATGGGGGCAGCGTTGGGCACTGGGAAAGGTGTCTGGTGCGCCAGGGTTGCTGGTTGTGTCACTGCTCTGATGTCCTGCCCATCTCCCTATCAGGTAACTGTGTCATCATCCAACCCGCAGAGATACCCAAAAGCACCAAGGCGCTTCTTGCTGAAGTGCTGCCCTCCTACTTGGACAAGGTAAGAAGTGCTCCCTCTGCTTGTCCCCATCCCATGGCCGCAGTGTTCCCAAGCCCTGTGGGTAGAGCTGTGCCTTGTGCCCACCTTGCACGCACCAACAGCAGAGCTGGCACCCATTCTCAAGTGCTTCTTCCAGGGAATGTGGTACTGAACTAGCTGCAAGTCCCTTGTCCCTCTGCTGTTCCACACACTCAGTTGCTGTACGCAGTTCTTAACCCATGCCCCGGACTCCTTGGTGTCCTTTGTGGGTCTGGGGACAGACTGGGCCAGGCTGGTAGAGGCTCACAGAGGGGTTGGGGTGTTCCTCTCACGTCGCAGGACTGCTATGCCGTGGTGAGCGCTGGTGAGGAGGGCACCACCAAGCTGCTGGAGAACAAGTTTGACTACATCTTCTACACCGGTACGTGGGGTTTGATGCGTGTCCCTCTGCGGGGTCCCTGCCGTGACACATCTCTCCTTGCCCTCAGGCACTCCTGCCATGGGCAGGATTGTCATGACAGCTGCCGCCAAGCACCTGACCCCGGTCATGCTGGAGCTGGGGGGAACAAACCCCTGCTACGTGGCTGACAACTGTGACGTGCACATCGTGGCCCGGCGTGTGGCCTGGGGGCGCTTCTTCCACGCGGGGCAGACCTGCGTGGCACCCAACTACATCCTCTGCAGCACGGGGATGCGGGAGAAGCTGCTGCCCGCCCTGCGCGAGGCCATTGCCGAGTTCTATGGCCCAGACCCGAAGCAGTCCCCCGACTTCGCCCGCATCACGGGGGACGAGCAGTTCCAGCGGCTCCAGGAGCTGCTGGGCAGCGGGAATGCCGCCATCGGAGGGCAGACGGACGAGCAGGAGCGCTACATCGGTGAGGAGAGCAGAGCTTGAACTTCCTATGGGGCTGCTCCTTCTTGGGGTGCACAGTGCGGGCCTGGCGTTGGGAGAGGAGGTCACAAGCACAGGGAAGGCACTAGAGGGAAGAGACTTTTAGGGAAGGCAATGCGGGAGGTTGGTAAGACCTCCTGTCACCTGACCCATGGTGGGAAGAGGATCAAGGTGACATCTCCCTATAGAGGTGCTGAATTCCAGTTGCCTCTTTTTTCTTTTCCAGCTCCCACCGTGCTGGTGGATGTGCAGCCCTCCGATCCCATCCTTCAGGAGAGCATTTTGGGGCCCATCTTGCCCATCCTCACTGTAACCGGCGTGGATGAAGCCATTGACTTTATCAATGCCCGTGAGCGGCCCCTCGTTGTATACGTCTTCTCCTCTGATAAGAAGGTGGGGTAGACAGACTGGAAGACACATCTAGCATGGGGGAAAAACTGCAGCTCAAGGTGCAGGGACAAGGTGTGAGGGTCTCATCTGCCTTCCCTGCTTCCCTCCCAGGTGGTGAACCAGGTGCTGGAGCAGACGAGCAGCGGTGGCTTTTGTGGAAACGACACCCTGATGCACATGACGTTGACCTCGCTGCCCTTTGGTGGCATCGGTAGGTCCAAATGCCCCAGTCCTGCTTGACCTTGACCAACTGGGAGTCACATGCAACCAGCCCCAACACCCACGTGTCTGAGTCATGCAGGTCTTGGTGAGACAGTGTCTCCAGGGTATGGGACATCCATGCTTGCATGTCTCTTCTCAAAAACCACTTGGGATCAGTGACAAATTTTGCCATTTGCACTTTTGCCCTTTCCCCAAATATTCCAGAAGGCTCTTCCCCAGTGAAAACCCATCCTTATTTCCTGGTCACAGCCAGTAGCGGGGCAGGTACCTAGGCCAGAACCCACCTGCCCCCATGGTAGATATGGACATTGCAAAGAGCCATCCGTGTCCAACCCAGCTGTGTGGAATTACTCTTTAGTGAAAGAACAGAGAGGGCACTTCTGGGCTAGGAATCTTCTGACTCACTCCAGACATCTCCTTAGGTTAAAAAAAAAAATCTCTTTCTTTGGATAAAAAGGAGCATAGATGGTGAAAACTCATTTGTTTGGTCAGATGAACTTCTCTTCTAAGGGAATATACAGCTGGAGCTATATATTCCACTGTGCTCTTCAGCTGGATGGGAACCACGTGGTGCCCTTGCTCAGCACAGCAGCCGCTGGCACCAGAGAGGTTGGAAACAATCCACCAATTCACAGGATTTGCATGTTATCAGGAAGACAGAGCAGCTCGCAGGGTTTTACCGCATCTATTAACTGCGCACAGCAAAATTTCCTTATTTTCACCTCTCCAACCTGCCTGGCTTGCTTCCAGGCAGCCCACTTTCACCTCCTGAGAGCAATCCTGCCTTTTCTTGGGAATGGGTGTGAATCGTGCCACGGCTCTGTGTAATCCTGAGTCAACTGCCCTGATATTTCCTTGTCTCCGCTCCCTTGGTGACTTCTGTCCGGGTCACTTGTTACCAGACAAGGTTTTGTGCTCACTAAGGTACTCACCGTTTCCAAGTTAGCACAAAGAGAGAACAGAGAGTAGAAGCTGGAAGCAGCTGCAAAAGAGGAGCTTAAGAGAGAAACAAACTTTATTCACCAAGTGTTTTGGGTGCTCAAGCTGTGCCAAGCGGGTTGCTGCCCACCCAAACCACCTCCAGCTTCTTTAGACGTCCCTGCAATGAGGTCTCGGGCTCCATGGCTGGTCCTCCACTTTCTCCAGGAGCAACGGGTTGGTTTGGGGTCCCGCCTAGTGGGCACTGTCACCCCGTTAGGTGCCGCTGTGTTGTGTGTTGCAGGGGAGAGTGGCATGGGGCGCTACCACGGCCAGTTCTCCTTCGACACCTTCTCGCACCAGCGCGGCTGCCTGCAGCGCACCACGGCTCTGGAAGCCATCACGGCGCTGCGCTACCCGCCCTACAACGCACACAAGACCGCCCTGGTGCGTGGTGCCTCCGAGCTCAAGCGCCAGGGCGACTGTGTCCTGCTCTGAGAGGGGCCGCCCGCCGCGGGGGGTCTCCAATGCGCTTCACGGGGCCGCCCAGCTCTTTACATGACCCAACGGCGCTTGCAGAACCCAGAAGCCTTGCTAGAGCCTCGGCCCATCTCTACGGCCTCCTTCCTCTCCAACAGAGCCTCCACAGTCTCCTCCCTCTCCAACAGAGCCTCCACGGCCTCCTCCCTCTTCAATGGAGCCCCTACAGCCTCCTCCCTCTCTAATGGGGCTTACAGGGCCTCCTTTCTCTCCAACGGAGCTTCCACGACCTCCTCCCTTTCCAAGGGAGCCTCCACGGCCTCTCCTCTCTCCAAGAGAGACTCCACAGCCTCCTCCTTCTCTAAGGGAGACTCTCTCTCCAGTTCTAGGGATAGCGCTGTGGGGTACAGGAGAGTCCTCCCTGTATAGGGCCTCCAGGAAGGGGGTGGGATCATCAGGAAGAGCGTGGGGCCACTGGGGAGGGGTGTGGCCATCAGGAAAGGGGGTGGGTCCACCCAGAAGGGGCATGGCCACCAGGAGGCTGGTGTGGCTGGCATGGAGAGTGTATGAGGTAGGGAAGAGAGCAGAGGGCTGGGGCTCCCCTGTGCCCCACGGACCCCCCCCCCCCCCACGCCTCACATGCCCCCCACCTATGCCCCACATACCCTCTGTGTCCTGCCTATGCCCAGAGACCCAAATGTCCTGCACCCAATAGGTCCCCCTATACCCTACATGCGCCCCGCACCCCACATGCCTCCCGGTGCCTCAACACACCTCCCCGTACCCGCAACCTACCCTTTCCTGTGCCCCACACCTCCCTGTGCCCCCACACCGCCCTATTCCTCATGCTCTCTATGCCCCACCAGCCTCCCTGTGCCCCGATCCTCCCTGTTCTCCTCATGCCCCTGTCCCCCACACAGCCCCTCTGCTCTACACTCCTCCCCCTGCCCACACATCTCCTCCCACATGGTTCTCCTCGCTCCACTTCTGCCTGGGCTCCCCGCAGGCACCGTTTTGGGCGGCAGCAGAGGCTTGGCAAGAAGCAGGGGCAGCTCCGTGGCCGCTGGCCAGGCCCTGCCCGTACAGTCTCCTCTGGACTCCGCGTCCTGCCCCCGCGACGTGTCCGAGGCCGGGTTATTTTCTTCCTCCCCCCCCCCACATCCAAGCCGGGGACTGTCTTGGGTGCGGGCGGCTCTTCCTGCCCTCAGTTTGCCCTCTCTTATCTTGCCCCGGCGAGGACTTGGAGCTGGGCGATTCCGCGTGGAAGCCAAGACGAGGTGAGGGGGCTCACGGATGCCTCAGACAACGCAGGGTCGCAATTGGGATGGGGACAGGGATTTGTCTTGCTCCTCCACGCTGTGTCCTTTCCCCGATACCGCTCACCCCATCTAGCCGCTCTGCCCGCTCCGGCGCCACCTGCGCACGCGCGTGGTGAAGGCAGGCACCGAGCGGAGGCTGTGCTTCCCTGCCGCCTCACAGACAGAGCAGCGCAAATAAAGGGCACCCTCTGCCGAGGGACAAAACTCACTTGCCGGATGCGTCGCGTCCTCTTTCCGTGCCAGGGGACACCCAGCCAAGGGGGTGTCCTGCTCCCCACCACGCCTCCCCCTTCGCTGCGGGTGCCGCAGCCCCACGGGTGTCCCTAGACCATGGGGAAATTAGACTGTTTTGTGCATTCCCGAGGGGGGCCAGGCTCTGTGTGCACAGGGTGCGGCAAGGGTGTCTTGGCAGCCCCATCCCAGTGTCACTCCAGGATTTAACCCCCTCTGCTGGCGCCGCACAAGCCTTCCCCTGTGCTGGGACAGGAGCCCTGTGCCTCCCCGCAGGATGAACCCCTACGCAGCGCTCGTGAGTGGCCTGCGCGCGTCGTGGCTTGCGGGGAAGATGCGACCCATGGAGTTTCGCGTGGCCCAGCTGGAGGCCTTGGGCCGCTTCCTGGACGAGAAGAAGCAGGACATCCTGGAGGCCCTGGCCTTGGACATGCGCAAGGTGAGGCCGGACTCAGATCAACGGGCCTGGCTTTCGGGGGATCCCGCCTGGATCCTGTTCCCAAAGTTGCTGCGTAGTCCTTGCAATAGGGACCCATGGGTATCTCCACAGGGTTGGTGGGGGGGCACGGTGCTGACCTCCTCTGTGCCCCCAGCCCTCCTTCGAGGTGGAGATTTCCGAGATCTCCGTCTGCCGGAGCGAGCTCAACCACGCGCTGAACAACCTGGGCAGCTGGATGAAGGACGAACATGTGGAGAAGAACTGGGTAGGAGCCAGCAGACGAGCCGGGCCCCTCGCAGGAAGTGCAGGGGGTTCCTCGCACCGCGTTTCCCTCCCCAGGTGACGCAGCTGGACTCAGCCTTCATCCGCAAGGACCCCTACGGGGTGGTGCTCATCATCGTGCCCTGGAATTACCCCATCCACCTCCTCGTGGTACCCCTCATCGGGGCCATCGCTGCCGGTCAGTCTGGGCACACCCCAGCCCTCACCAGGACCTCAGCATCAGGGACACCCTGCTGTCCTCCCTAGGGCATCCCCATCTCTCATCCTCATCTCTAGGGAGATGGGGAATTGGTTTTGGACCAGGGACGAGTCCTCAGCTCCCCAGTGCAGAGATTCCCCATCCCGCAGGTAACTGTGTTGTCATGAAACCTTCCGAGATCAGCAAGAACGTGGAGCAGCTGGTGGTTGAGACGCTGCCGGGCTACTTGGACAAGGTAGATGTCTCTATCCGGGCCCATTCCTCTCTGTTGGGTATAGCAGGACTGTCCCTACACATCTGTCCCTCTCCCAGCTGCTGTGGGTCGCACCCCACACCTCTACCCCTCACTGCTTAGCGCCCCACGCGCTTACTCTGCTCCTGCCCCCTGCACTACAGGATTGCTTTGCGATGGTGCCTGCTGGCGTGGAGGAGACCACGAAGCTGCTGGAGAACAAATTCGACTACATCTTCTTCACCGGTACGTCCTCGGGGGCAGGGGTGCACCGCTCGCGCCCCATCCTCTTCAGGATGGGGACAGGAGAGTGGCAGTGGGCAGTGATCGGACCCTGGTGGCACCCAGAGCAGTTGAGAGCTGAGAGGGACAGCCCTAAGAGGGAGCCCTCATGCAGGGGGCTGGGCGCTCAGTGCTGTTCTCCGTGTCCTCAGGCAGCCCCTCGGTGGGCAGGATCGTCATGACGGCCGCCGCGAAGCACCTGACCCCGGTCACGCTGGAGCTGGGGGGCAAGAACCCTTGCTACGTGTGCGACACCTGCGACGTGCGCAATGCGGCCCGGCGCGTGGCCTGGGGGCGCTTCTTCAACGCGGGACAGACCTGCGTGGCGCCCGACTACGTGCTGTGCAGTGCGGGGATGCGGGACAAGCTCGTCCCTGCCCTGCGCGAGGCCATTGCGGACTTCTACGGCCCCGAGCCGAAGGAGTCCCCTGATTTCGCCCGTATCATCGGGGACAGGCAGTTCCAGCGTGTGCGGGCGCTGATGGGCTGCGGGAAAGTGGCCATCGGAGGGCAGGCGGATGAGCAGGAGCGCTACATTGGTGAGAACACAGCGCCACAGGGGGACACAGGGCTGAACTCATCCCCCCTTCGCGCGCGGCCCTTGGATGAGGCGGCTGATGGCCCATGCGCGTTCCCCCGCAGCACCTACAGTGCTGGTGGATGTGGGGCCCGAGGACGCCGTGATGCAGGAGGAGATCTTTGGCCCAGTGCTGCCCATCCTTACCGTGGGCGGCATGGACGAGGCCATTGCCTTCATCAACGCGCGCGAGCGCCCACTGGCACTCTATGTCTTCTCCTCTTCCAAGAAGGTAGAAGCTGAGCGGGGAGCGGGACGGAGGGTGCCGCTGGGCAGGCGGGAGCCCCCCCATTCGGTCCCGGTGCCCCCAGGTGCTGCAGCGCGTGCTGGAGCAGACAAGCAGCGGGGGCTTCTGCGCCAACGACACCGTCATGCACATGACGCTGCCCGCACTGCCCTTCGGTGGCATTGGTATGGCTGTCCCCCGCCGCCGCGCTGCGGTGCCAGGGCTCCCCGTGGCTGATGGGCTCCTCCTTGCAGGGTGCAGCGGGCTGGGCCGCTACCACGGCCGCTTCTCCTTTGACACCTTCTCGCACGCGCGCGCTGCCCTGCTGCGCGGTGCCGGCCGCGAGGCCCTCAACGCGCCGCGCTACCCGCCCTACGCGCCGCGACGCCTCCCGCTGCTCCGCGTCGCCACCGAGACCCGCCGCGCGCCCTCCTGCGCCATCCTCTGAGCCGCCCGCACTAAAGAGCCGCCGGCCTCGAACCCGTAGCCTCGTGTCTCGCTGCTCCTCCCGCCCCCCACCCCAAGCGGCCCCGCGCCGGTC
>JAWLRI010000896.1:196465-211749 GCA_034781795.1 Crypturellus tataupa | reverse complement strand
GCCTCTGCGCATGCGCCGCCGCCAGGCGCGCCTGCGCGCTGCGGCTCGGGGGCGGGCGCAGCGGGTCAGGACGCCCGGGTCCTTGGGGGGGGGAAGGTAAGAGGGGGGCCCGGACGCCGGGGCCCCTCAGCGTGGGGCGGGGGGAGCAGGACGCCCGGGTCCCTTGGGAAGGGGGTAGTCGGGATAGCCGGGTCATGGGGAGGGGTCTGGGCACCTTGGTGGGGGTGGCAGGACGCCTGGGTCCCTCGGGGGAGGTGGGGGGGACCCTCGTGCCGGGGTCCCTTGTGTGGAGGGGGCAGGATGCCCGTGTGGGGCATGGGAAGGGGGTGCAGGATGCCGGGTCGCCCCTTTGAAGGGAGTGGCAGGATGCCCGTGTCCCCCATGGGAAGAGGGGAGGCGGGATGCCCGTGTTCCCCTTGGGAAGGGGAGGTGGGATGCCCGTGTCCCCCATGGGAAGGGGGTGCAGGATGCCGTGTCCCACGTGGGAAGGGGGCTCGGGCCATCTGGGTCTCCTTTGCGGGGTTCCCTATGGGACACGCGTGGTCCGGGATGCCTGGGCACCCCCGTACCATGTTCCCGCTGGCGGCTGGAGCTCGCGGGGTGTCAGCCCCGCAGTACCAGCCCGGGGCGCTGACGGGACCGGCCGCTGTCCCCGCTGCAGGACGGGACATGGCGCTGCGCCTGCTCTACCGGGCGGCCCGCACAGGTGAGGAACCTGCTGGGCGCCCGCCCGCCGCCAGCTCCCTGCCGCGAGTCGGCTCCGACCCCTCTCCGTTCCCCTAGGCTCTCCAGGCAGCTTGTGCTACCTGCGCCCGCTCAGCACCAGCGTCCCCAGGGAGTGCTACAGTGAGTGACCCGCGGGCTGTCCCTGTGGGACATCGTGGCTGGGTCTCCTTCGCCCCATGGGGACGGCGTTTCTCTCTCTCCCTGCAGAGTATGTGAATATCCAGGAGCCGGCCATGGACATGAAGGCGGTCACCGACCGGGCTGCTCAGACACTGCTGTGGACGGAGCTCTTCCGAGGTGGGCGCCATGAGCTGCGGCATGTGGGGACAGCACTGGGACACCCTCCAAGGCGGGGCAGACCCCCGTGGTGACGTCGACGCTGCTGGGCCCCTATAACAGAGGCAGAAAGGTCTTTTGGGAGCCTGAGATGCTGTTTGTAACAAGTTGTGCTAGAAGAGGCGCCTCAGGGCTGTGTCCGCTCCCGTTGGAGGATCTCCAAGGAAAGAGATTCTGGTCCTGGCTGCCTCTGCCCTCACAAGGAAGTGTTTCTCCTGACGAGACCGTCCCGTGCGTGTGTGGCCCCTCATGCTGCCCCGGGCAGCTCGGAGAGGTTGGGAGTGGGTTCTTCCGTGCCCGTTCCTCAGTTCCTGCTCTTGCGCAGGCTGCACGAGCCCCACACACGCCCCCTGCCCCTTGACCTCCTTTGGGGCATCCTGTGGGGATCGCCGTCCTTGTCCCCGCGCCGGCTCTCAGCTCCCTTCCCTCTCTCCCCCTTCCAGGCCTGGGCATGACTCTGAGCTACCTCTTCCGGGAACCCGCCACGATCAACTACCCCTTTGAGAAGGGCCCGCTGAGCCCACGCTTCCGTGGCGAGCACGCGCTGCGCCGCTACCCATCGGGCGAGGAGCGCTGCATCGCCTGCAAGCTCTGCGAGGCCGTCTGCCCTGCCCAGGTGAGCGGCCGTGCGGAGCCCTCCTCCTCCTCGCTCTCCTTCTCTCCTTGGGCCGGAGCGGGAGGCCAGCGTGTCCCTTGCCCTCTGTGCCAGGCGATCACCATCGAGGCGGAGCCGCGGGCGGACGGCAGCCGCCGCACAACCCGCTACGACATCGACATGACCAAGTGCATTTACTGCGGGTTCTGCCAGGAGGCCTGTCCTGTGGATGCCATCGTGGAGGTGAGCGGCTCCGCGCCAGGGGGGTCGGCTCCCCCCTGGGGGGAGGTGAGGGGTGAGGCCAGCACCGAGGGGGAGCTGCTCCTTATCCCGCTTCCCTCGGCAGGGCCCCAACTTTGAGTTCTCAACGGAGACGCACGAGGAGCTGCTCTACAACAAGGAGAAGCTGCTCAACAACGGCGACAAGTGGGAGGCAGAGATCGCAGCCAATATCCAGGCCGACTACCTGTACCGGTGACCACCGGAGCCCATGCAGCCACCACCGCCTCCTCCCTGACCCCCTAATAAAGGTCCTGGGGTGCCGCTGCAGCCCCCCGCGCTGGGGGTGCCGGCCCCTTCCTAAGCCAGAGCTGCTGCTTTTCTTTGTGTCTGCACGAGCGGGGTCAGAGGAGCCCAGCTGCATCCCGGGGAGGGTGTTGGGTAGCGGCTGCTGCCTCCCGCTGCCACGGGGGAGCGCTTGGGATGCAGGAAAGCATCGGGAGTGGGGGAAGCTGCCCGAGGGCGGCAGGAAGGGCGGGCAGAGGGGCAGGGGCAGCAGCCCCTGCTCTGTGCAGGGGTCTGTGGGGGCAGTGCTGCCTGCCATGCCGAGGAGGTTGGGCCCCGTGAGCTGTGCGCTGGGTGCTGGGCGCTCGGTCCCTCCCTCCGCGGCCGGGCCCTTCCTGGGGAAGAGGAAGTGCGGAGCGCGGCCGAGCTGCCGGGCTCCATTCCTGATCCTGATCCCATCCTAGCGGGTGCGTGTGCGGCAGCAGCGACTCCTGAGCATCCCGCCCGCCCGCCTCCGGGCACCCTGACTCAGAGGCTGCGGGGCGGAGGCTGAGTCGGGAAGGGACTGGGGAGCGTCTGGCAGCCCCGGGGAGGAGCAGCGCGCACGTCCTGAGCCGGCGCTTCCGACGGGCGCTGCAGCTGCGTGCGCTGCCCCAACGGTGGCGAGACCCTCCTTGGCCTCCCCGTGCTGCCCGGCTCATCCTCGCTGCCCTCAGCGCTCCCCTCTCCACCCCCCGTCCAGGCCGGGCGCTCCGGTGCCGCATCGGGACCCTCCGGCAGCACCATGGGCTCCCTGTTCCGCAGCGAGGAGGTCTGCCTCGCGCAGCTCTTCCTGCAGTCGGCCTCAGCCTACACGTGCGTCAGCGAGCTGGGCGAGCGGGGGCTGCTGGAGTTCCGAGACGTACGTAGGGGCCCGGGGTGAGCGCGCGGCGGGTACCCCAGTGGTGCCCCGGGGCGCCCATGCCGTGCTGCCCTCCTTTCCGCCAGCTGAACCCCAACGTGAGTGCGTTCCAGCGGCGCTTTGTGGGCGAAGTGCGGCGCTGTGAAGACATGGAGAAGACATTCAGTGAGTGGGAGAGTGGGATGATGTGGAGAAAGGGGGTGTTTGGGGAAGGTGCTGGAGTCACCTATGTGTGCCCTTTGCTGACCGCTGTCCCGCAGCTTTCCTGTACCAGGAGCTGCGCAAGGCCGGGCGGGCGCTGGGCCCGTGCCCGGATAACCCATCGGCGCCGCTGGCCCGCGATGCCCTGCGCATCCAGGAGCAGTCGGAGCAGCTGGCGCAGGAGCTGCGCGAAGTCAGCCACAACCAGGAGTCGCTGCGCAGGCGCCTGCAGGAGCTCCGCGAATACCTGCATGTCCTGCGCGAGGGCCAGCGCTTCACCGGCCTCCCGGTGAGTCCCCGCGTCCCCAGAGCACCCTTGGGGGCAACAGTGTCGCTCCCTGATGCTCTCTTCATGTCTGCTCCCGGGCACAACAGGCGCCGCTGGGCTCCCCACTGCGGCCCCGGGCCCACTCAGAGCGTGAGCCCCTTCTCGACCCCTCTGTGAGCCAGCACCTCGACCGCAAAATCAAGTAAACGGGGCCAGCATGCAAGGAGAGGGGCTATGGGGCAGGGAGGAAACATGGCTGTGGGGCTGGGGGCTGTGTCCCCCCACCATTCACAGCTCTGCTTGCACCCTGGCAGTTTCGTGGCGGGCGTTATCCACCCGTGGCGGGTGAGTGCCTTCGAGCGGCTGCTGTGGCGCGCCTGCCGCGGCTACCTGGTGGCCAACTTTGTGGAGATGCCCGAGCCCATGGAGGACCCGGCCACGGTGAGCGCGGCGGCAGTGGCAGCGAGGCCCAGGGCAGGGACGGGGATGCCGGGGCTAACACGGCCTGCGCTGCTCCCCCAGGGCGAGAGCATCACCTGGGTCATCTTCCTCATCTCCTACTGGGGCGAGCAAATAGGGCAGAAGATCCGCAAGATCTCCGACTGGTGAGCGTGCATCTCCGTCGCGCTGCATCCCCGAAACGTCCGGTGCACACACGCCCACTCCCCAGTGCCACACGGTTGTGCTGTGGAAAGGTTTATTTAGCTGGACCCGCTCCCGTCCCTTCCCGGTGCCGCCTGGGCCTGGATCTCCCTCCCTTTGTGTCTGCCCATCCGTGTCGGTGCTGCCGGCCAAGCGCTTTTCCAAGGACATCGCAAGGAGGGATCTGCCTTGAGCCCCCGGCCACTCTCTGTGGTCCAGCAGGCCCTTGGGATGGACATCCCGGCATTGCCTCCCTGCAGGCAGAGCCCGTCCCCCTGCTGCCCCCTGGGGCTGGGATGAGCTTCTTCTGGGAGCCTTTCGCGTCCCCAACACATGTGCGTCTGTCCCAGCTTCCACTGCCATGTGTACCCCTATCCCGAGAGCGAGACGAGCCGCAAGGAGACCCTGTCGGGGCTGCTCAGCCAGATCCAGGACCTCAGTGTGGTGAGCTGGAGACCGCAGGGATGGAGCAGGCGCGGGACGTGAGCACCTAGGCCCCTTTGTCCCTGACCCGGTGTCCCGCAGGTGCTGGAGGAGACAGAGCAGTACTTGGCGCAGGTGCTGGACAAGGTGGTGCTGGCGCTGCCCACGTGGCGGGTGCAGGTGCAGAAGATGAAGGCGGTCTACCTGGTGCTCAACCAGTGCAGCTTCGACATCACCGAGAAGTGCCTCATTGCCGAGGTGTGGTGCCCCGTGCAGGACCTCACGCAGGTGCAGGAGGCCCTGCGCGAGGGATCGGTAGGTGCCCCCTATACCCTTTGTGTGGGGAGCAGGAGGTCCTTTCTGTGCCAAGGAGCAACAAGTGCCCCGTGCTCTCCATGCCAGGGGCTGCTAGGTGCACCCTGTGCTCATGGAGGGATGTCCTCACTAAAACACTAGTGCCCATAATGCGACATAAAACCTTCTGGTGTCCTGTGTGCCCATGCCCCTCACCCAAATTTGAGTCCCCCTGTTCTGGTATGTCCCTGTCCCTTGTCCTCGCATCGCATGGGCGCAAAGGCAGCAGATGCTGCGGGTTCCTTGCAGTACAAGAGTGGCTCGAGCGTGGAGTGCTTTGTGCAGCGCATCCCCACATCGGAGAGCCCCCCGACGCTCATCCGCACCAACAAGTTCACCGCCGGCTTCCAGAGCATCGTGGATGCCTATGGGGTGGCCAGCTACCAGGAGGTGAACCCCGGTAAGGACCCCTGCCCCAAGGAGGAGTGAGGGGCCAGCAGTGCCTGGGTGGTGAGAGGGCTCCAGGAGGGTCCCATGTGACGTGGTCCCTGTGCCCCACAGCACCCTATGCCATCATCACGTTCCCCTTCATCTTTGCCATCATGTTTGGGGATGTTGGTCACGGGCTGCTCATGTTCCTCTTTGCTCTCTGGATGGTGCTGTACGAGAACAGCCCCAGCTTGCGGCAGGCCAGCAACGAGGTGAGCGGGGCCCGTGGGGTTGGTGCTGTGGGGGCCTTGGTGGCGTGGGGCAGCTTTGGTGTGGAAGGGTTTGATGTGTGGTGGGGTTGGTGGAGGAGATGGGGTTGGTGAGGTGAGACAAGTTGAGGTGGGATGGGAGGGTGGTGTGGGGATGATGTGCAATAGGGTTGATGGGGCAAGATGGGGTGGGGTTGGTGGTGTGGGGCAGGGTTACTGGTGTGGGGCAGGGCCAGGAGGGAGTCGCACGGAGCAGGTTGTGGGACAATGTGGGAGCCGCATTTGCTTCCCCCAGATCTGGCTGACGTTCTTTGAAGGGCGCTACCTCATTCTGCTCATGGGGGCCTTCTCCATCTACACCGGCTTCATCTACAACGAGTGCTTCAGCAAGGCCACGGTCATATTCCCCTCGGCCTGGAGCGTGGCCACCATGGCCAACCACTCCTCTTGGAGGTGAGACCTCGCCGTCCCCTGGGAACTCTGGCCCTCCCCCTTGTACTGATGCCCCCTGTTTGTCCCCACAGTTCAGACTACCTCGCCACTCACCCGTCCCTCACCCTGGACCCCAACATCACAGGCGTCTTCCAAGGGCCCTACCCGTTCGGGATAGATCCGGTGAGCAGCGGCTATGGGGAGATGGGAAGGGGCCCTTGGCAGGGTGGCCGAGCCTTTCACTGACCCCCTTTGCTCTGCCCTGGTCAGATCTGGAGCTTGGCCACCAACCACCTCAACTTCCTGAACTCCTTCAAGATGAAGATGTCCGTGGTGCTGGGCATCGTGCACATGGCCTTCGGGGTCCTCCTGGGGGTCTTCAACCATGTGTGAGTGTCCCCATGGTGCGCTTGGGGACATCAGCTCTCCCCACATGCCTCTGAGTCCTGCGAAGGGGCCAGAGCCTGGTTTGCTCCTCAGGGCAGGGCAATCCCTGCAATGGGGTTGGTGGTGGCACCAGGGTGGGCAAGGTGAGACTAGGGCTGTGTCCTGCAGCAGTCCAGGGTGCAGGTCCTGCGCAGACCCCCCTGTGATACCTCCATGGGGGGCTCCTGGCTTCTGTGGGGATGGGGGCTGCGCCGTGCCATGCTGAGCCCCACCGGTACCTCTCTCTGCCCAGGCACTTCCAGCAGCGGCACCGGCTGGTGCTGGAGTTCCTGCCCGAGATGGTCTTCCTGCTGGCCCTGTTTGGCTACCTCGTCTTCCTCATCTTTTACAAGTGGATCAAGTTCAGTGCCGTCAACTCCCTGGCGGCCCCCAGCATTCTCATTCACTTCATCGACATGTTCCTTTTCACTTCCAACAAGGAAAACCTCCCACTCTACGAGGGGCAGGTAGCACTGTGGGGCAGCCGTGGGGCCCCCCAGGCCCAGCTGTCCTCTCCGTCTTGATTCCCTGGCCAGAGAGAATTCCCTCTCCTGCTGGGTGGGAAACTAGGGGACAACCCTCAGGACCTGCTGTCCCCTATTCCCACAGGTGCCCGTGCAGACCGTGCTGGTGGTGCTGGCTCTGGCAGCAGTGCCTGTCCTGCTCCTGGGGTCTCCCCTCTACCTGTACTGCCGGCAGCGCTCTCGGAGGACACGGCGCCCTGCGGTAAGGTGGATGCCAAGGGATGCACGGTTGGGACCGGGGGTTGCAACACGGTGTCACCTTGGCTCCCCTGCCCACACAGCCCGGGGCCAGAGCGGGGCAGGAGCCACTGCTGGAGGGGCAGGAGGCTGGCAACTCCGTCAATGCCACCAAGGAGGACGTAGAGAGTGGGGCACACGGCCACGATGGCAAGGTGAGGGGCTCCGGCACATGGGCAAGGCATTTGTGCACGATGCTGGTGGGTGGCAGAGCTGGAGGAGCCAGGAGCCCTGACTTCCCGCGTGTCCTTCTGCAGCACTTGGAGTTCTCCGAGGTCTTCATGCACCAGGCCATCCACACCATCGAGTACTGCCTGGGCTGCATCTCCAACACGGCGTCCTACCTGCGGCTCTGGGCGCTCAGCCTGGCGCACGCGCGTGAGTCCCCCCATACCCTGCTCGCTCCACTCAGGGCCCTCTGGGTTCCTCGCCTGGCGTCCCCGAGGAGGGGAGCCTCACATGGAGCAGTGCCCGTCCCACAGAGCTCTCTGAGGTCCTCTGGACCATGGTGATGCGCAATGGCTTCGTGCGGCTGAGCTACGTCGGTGGCGTCGTGCTCGTGCCCGTCTTTGCCTTCTTCGCGGTGCTCACTGTGGCCATCCTGCTCGTGATGGAGGGGCTCTCGGCCTTCCTGCACGCGCTGCGGCTGCACTGGTGAGCCCCAGGGGACAGACGGGGCAGGGGACAGGCCCCACTCCCATGCCGCCTCTGACCTCATGCTCTTCTCGGCAGGGTCGAGTTCCAGAACAAGTTCTACGTGGGCGCGGGGTACAAGCTGTGCCCCTTTGCCTTCGCGCCTGACACCTGGGAGTAGGGCCGCGCGCTGCAACGCTGCTGTGCCTTTCGCAAGGATGCTTTGCTGCTCCTACCTGGCTGCTATTCCTCTGAACCCTCCCCTCCAGCCCACAGCAATTTATTTTTTTTCCCCCTTCCTTTTCTCTCTTACCATGCTGAACAAGTGACCGGGGCCCTGGCACAACGGTGAGGAAGCCACCTCACCATGCCCGGGGGGGCTCAGGGCATCAGGAAGTCATGCTGGAAACCCTGCAGGCTGCTCGGGTACAACGGGGCAGGGCTGCATCCCCAGGAGCGAGGGGCCAGATGCAGGATCCATGTGGCACCGCTCGTACCTTCCTCTGCTCTCCCAGCCTGCGCAGCCTCCCCATGCGCTGGGTGACTTCTGGCAGCGAATAAAAGCCGTCCAAGCAGTGCTGTTCCCTGGGGCTTGGAATGGGGCACAGGAACCCCCATCCCGA
This sequence comes from Crypturellus tataupa, assembly GCA_034781795.1. Taxonomy (NCBI): domain Eukaryota; kingdom Metazoa; phylum Chordata; class Aves; order Tinamiformes; family Tinamidae; genus Crypturellus; species Crypturellus tataupa. The sequence continues at coordinate 203,286 of JAWLRI010000896.1, read as the reverse complement.
GAGTTTCCATCCCCAGCACCCTGCCCCTCTTGCAGCCGCTGCCGCAGGGCTCAGCGGAGCAGGAGGGTCAGTGTGGGGCACGGTCCACTGTCCCCACAGTGAGGTGCAGATGGGGACATGGACCTGGAGGGAGGGTGTGCGATGCTGGCTGGCCTGGACGGTGATGCCAGACACCGTCTCACTGCTGGCTGTAGCCGAAGGCGGGCGCCGAGGCGGTACCGTAGATGTTGAGTGCGTGCAAGGTGGTGGGCAGCGCGTAGGGCACGGTGCGCGGCTTGGCCCCCATGTACACGCTGGGGTAGGCGAGGGGCTGGTAGGGGGGCAGCTCCGCCACGAGAGCCGGCTGGGGCAGTGGGGCCGGTTCGCGGGGAATGGCCGCCACCAGCTCCCCGCTGCACCCACGGGGTCTGGGAGCCCCTGGAAAGAGGGAGAGAAATGTAGAGCGGGGTCAGCACAGCCCGAGGGGCCACCAGCCCGAGCCACTGGCCCAAGGGGATGATACCTCTCTCCTGCTTCTCCTTGGGCTGGGAGGAGAGCGCTGTCCCCCGCGTCTGGGACAAGGTGCCCAGCAGGGAGCCAGCTGCCACCCCAGACCTGTAGGGGATAAAGCGACTCAGGGCGGTGAGCTGGTGGCACCGGGGGGACAGGGGGATGCTTACCAGGCCTCAGGCTCACAGTCTCGGAAACCCTTGGCGAAGGGGTTGCTGGCGATCTTCAGCTGTGTGATCTGCAGAGGGAGGAGGGCGCTCAAGGGGGATTGTCCCACCGCGGGTGGCCCCGCTAGCCTGGGTGCCCCGAGGTCCCTTGGAGAGGCTCACGCGGTGGTTCTGGTAGGCCGTGACTGCCATGAACTGGGTCTCGGGGAAGCTGAAGGACTTGAAATTCTCGTGGGCGAAGCGCTCGCTGTCCCGCCGGGGATCCACAAAGACCACATGGAAGCGGGGCTGGTAGCGGTGCATGGAGTTGAGGATGATCTAGGCAGATCAAGGAGAGGTGAGGTGGGCACCTGTCTGTCCCTTCTGACCCCCTTGGCCCTTCCTTGCTGCTCTCTGGACACAGACTCCTTCTCCCGTCCCTTCCCCACCGAGGTTACGGGGTCTCACGTGGCCGTTGTCGTCCAGGAGGTTGTTGGTGAGCTTGAGCTTGTCAAAGGAGACGATCTGCCGCATCCACTGGGCACCCTTGGCGGGCGAGTCTGGGTGGAAGTGGACGCGACCAGGCGCTGCAGGATCAGCCCGGCCCGCCACGAGCCATGAGGAGCTGTGGAAGGCGTATCTGTGGGGACGGCAGTGGCTGAGTGCCCGCAGGGACGTGGGCACCTCATGTGGCACTGGGGTGAACGCGGACCCGCCACCACCTGTTCGTCCACCTTGGCCTTGGGTGTGCTGGTCCCCACCTGTATCTCTTGTCATCCAGTGGGACAAAATCCATGAGCAGGACGTAATCAGCCAGGGGGTCCAGCCCCGAGAGCTTCACCTGGAAAGTGGGGAACATCCTCCTGCAGGGAGAGGCAAGTTGTGTGGGGTTGACCCTGCGGCGACGCGGGCGCCCCCACCGCCACCTACCTGCCGGCCTTGGTGACGATCATCTCGGTGCCCAGGCGGTTGAACTGCTCCCAGAGGCTGCCCATCTCGAGCTGCACCGCCACGTGGCACACGCGCGGGTTCTTGGTACCCTCAGAGCCCAATCGGGTGCCCGCGACGCCCGCCCAAGTGGGGATGCCTGTGAAGGGGCTGCCCTCGCCAGGCACCACACTCAGGCCTGTGGCCAGGAAGGCTGTGGAGGAGCCAGGGGGGTGTTGTACTGCTGCCCTGGCCCCTGCTGCTCGCTACAAGGCTCCTTACCGTCCCTAAACCCTCCCATGGGCACAGGGCTGGCCACTCTTATGTCCCTGCTTGCTTCCCAGATGCCGGAATTGTACCCACGCCACCCGCCCCTCACTCTTGTCTACTAAACACCCCATTCTGTCTTCCCTGTGCTGAGATGGACCCAGGCATCTGGGTCTTTTCCGTTTTCCCCCCAACTCCTAGGAACCCCAAGCTCCTCCAAGATCACCGGTGCTACTGCAACAGGTCCCCTTGCCTATGTGAGCTGCCACGCCGTGCCAGCTCATCGCGGAGCGGACAAAAGGTGGCAAGAAACCCGCAAGGCACTGACTCTTGGCAGCCGAGGGCTCCCTCACTACATGGCATCACCCCAGGGGCACCCTGGGCTCCTGTATGGCACATGGGGACCTGGAGGAGGCCACTAGCGGGACCCAAGAAGCTTTATCTCCGGCGGGTTTTACCTGTCATGAGTGCAGCAAACGTGTGGGAGGCTGCTGTGGTCCTGGCCCTCAGCTCCGCACAGTGGGGATCTGAAGCCCCTTCCCCAGCTCAAGGCAGCACCAGCTCTGGACTCAGGTCCCCTTCGGCCGTGCGGGGGATTTTATCCTCCTGCTTGGGGGTGGAGACCTTTCCTGGTTGCGTAGTGTGGAGACGAGTAGGCTGGAGCAGCGGCGGTCCTTGGGGGGCTGCTTGCCTCGTGGCGACACGGAGCCGCATCCCTCCCCTCTTCTCAGCGCCTTGATGAGCTGGTGATGGACGGGAGGTGAGCAGTGGCACTGGGATGGGACCACGCTGGGCTGGGGTCACTCCCGGTGGCTCTTGGATACGGCGCAGGGGAATCCTGGGCCAGGGAGGGTCACGTCTGTCTGTTTTGGAGCAAAACTGTGCTGTTTCCTTAGCCCTTTTATATAACATATCTGTCTGGTGGAAGGTTGGAGCTACTCTACCCTTTCACCCCAGAGAAAGCCCAAATTGGTCTTGGTAGTGGATTTGTCTCCTGGTTGCCCAGTTCCTCCTTGCGCCCTACAGCCCCTTCCTTTCCAGTGACAAAGTCACATCCCACCAACTCATCGTCCCCTAGAGAAGCTGCCACCTCCATGATGACAGCTTGGCCCAGCGAGACCCCAGTCCTGGATGGGGATGGTGGTGCATCGACCCTATGGAGGTAGGCATGGCATGGGGCACAGCATCAGGCACGGCAGCAGCAAGCTGGTTCATGCGGTCAAGCCCATTGCTTAGCACCAGCGCTGGAGGCCTTGATCGTGGCGGGGTGGTAACCTGGGCTGGGGACACGTCTGCTTGTTTCTGTGTTAGGGCAGGTCCTCAGCAAGCCCCAGGACAGGAGAAAGCAGGTACTGAGAGTATGTAGCAGGGCATGGTGCATGGGGTGGGCTGGGTGCATGCAGGTGCGTGCAGGTGCAGGGGTGCTGTGCCACGCAGATGCATGGGGTTGCAGAAGGCAAGGGCTGGTGGAAGAAACTCAGCAGCTGGCTGCTGAGAGAGGCAGCATGAGGACGGAAGTGGATGTTGCATGTTCCCCCTGCCTCCTCCACTTATTCTGACTCTTAGCACGTTGCAGATGTCCCTTCTACAGCCTCCGGCAGCTGCCAGGCTGCCGTCAGCACCTGTTATTAAAAGCACAGCAGTGCTTGGAGACTGCTGCAATAATGCGCGAGTCCGAGCGATGCCCCTGTGGCTCTGGGGAGGTGTGGACAGTGCTCTTCGCTAACAGCATCCCACGCAGCGCGCTCATCTCTCCTCTGCATGGATGGCTTACCCCTTGCACCAGCTTTCTGTGCCGGGGACCCTCCCAGTCCACTCATATGATGCCCTGCACCCGCTCCGGCCGTGCTTGACCCCGGCACTCGGGCTCCCTCCATCCATCTTCCTGCTGTCAGCATGCTCGCGCCTCCTCTCACACCTCCTCATCTCTGTGCTCAATACCAGCCCCACGGTAAGAGACTGGAGCTGCCAGCGCTGCGACAGCGGGAGATGAATGGGGCTGCGTCGGTGCTGCAGGGCACGGAGAAGGAGGTGTGATGAACACTGCTGTGCTGTGCTGGGGCTCGAGAGCCCTCTCCAAAGGGCCAAGGCTGTGGGGTGAGTGTCCGCAAGCATCTGCATGGTCACAGACTGATGGGTTATTAATGAGTCCCTCATTATTATCTTCGCTAGCAGGATCGGGTCCTACCAGACCCGACCAGCACAGCCCACAGTAGCAAGGTGGGTCAAAGAAGAGGCCTTGTCATGGCTAAGGATAGGAAGTGAGATTACCTGATCTCTAAAACGCAGCGTTTCTGCAAGAAAAAAAATGAGAATATGGTACAGGCAGGAGAAGCAGTGGGGATATTATGTGCAGGGATTGAACTGGAGGCCACGCTCCTCCTCAGCTCAACCAGTTCATTTGCACAATTCCCAGCCTTGGATTGTCCAGGATTCCTGCAAGAGGCAACAGAGAATGCTTGTACACCTAAACTGGGGTGTGGGCTACATAGTCTGGTGAGCACAGGACGAGCCAGAAAATCATGTCTGCATCAAGCTTGTGTGGAGGATGAGGCACTTCAAAGCTGGGGCCTGACTGGTGTTGTCACAGTCTGGCAGCTCTGTGGGTTCTGTGATGCTCTTTGAAAGGTTTGTCCAAGGTGTCCTGTCCATGATTGCGGCCGAGGTTGTTGCAGCACTATTGCTCTGTCCTCATGCTATACGTGGGTCACTAACAGTATTCCAGAGGTCTTGGATTTAGCTTAAACAACTGCTCAGGTTTCACTTTTGCATAGGGCTTTGGTGCTTAAAATCTTTCCCAGTTCCTTGCAACTGTCCTATGGGGTAGGGATACAAATGTGACTACATACAAAATGGGCTACATAGACAGCATGATCTCAGCTGAGCTGAGCTTTTTGGTCTGGGACTGATGCAAAACAGGAAGGGATCTGTCCAGGAGACCAAAAAGCACCAGGACTTTGGGACCATCTGATGGGACCCGATCCCAAGACTGAAGTGTCCGCCACTGCTCCGCACATCCCTCCTTCCCTGTGCCCTGAGGCGCCGAAGCGGCCCCATTCATCTCCCGCTGTCACAGCGCTGCCAGCTCCCATCTCTTGCCGTGGGGCGGATATCGAGCGCAGAGATGAGGAGGTGTGAGAGAAGGTGAGAGTCTGCTGACAGCAGGAAGATGGATGAAGCTGGAGCCCTGTGTCCAAGCATGGCCAACTGGCACTACATGGGGCATCTGGGGTTGGGGAGATGCTCGAGATGTCCCTCAGTGCCCAGAGTGTCACTCTGGGGCCCCACAGAGTGTCGACACTGTGCATCATGCTCACTCACTGGAGGGAGCTATGAGGGCGTCCCCAAGGCACGACACGGGGGAAGCGGAGAGCAAGGAACATCTGCCCAAAGCCCTTACTTGAGCTTTAGGGAGCAAGAAACATCTGCCCAAAGCTCTTCCTTGAGCTTTGGGGAGCTTGTCCTCAGTGCAGGCTTCCTGACAGGGAAAAATGAGGGCAAAGGCAGTGGAATTTTCCAGCATGGGGTTGAAAGGTAAGGGGCTGCCTTGCACCCGGGTTTGCAGCTGGGTTCTTCAAAGAGGTTTCCTTACACAGTGCCTCCACTTGTCTGAAAATGAGGCATGTCCTCAAAATCAGGTGATGGAGTTAGAAACCACATTGCTTGCTTTATTTCCGAGACAGAGCATTATCTAGACTAGCTTTTTCACTTCTTTGTTCCCAAGGCTACAGCCCTGTTCCTCTTTCCTGTATTTTTTGTAAACGAAAGCTAAGATGCCCCTACGGCCACAGCACTGAGAAAGTATCAGAAAGCAGATCTGGCTGCGGAGTCTTAAGCACTGACCTCACAGATGCCCTTAAGATGGACAATGCCATTAAGGAAGGATTTCATAGCACCCAAGCATCTGAAGATGATGACCATGGGACCACTTTGAATTAGTCCATTTTACAAGGCATTGGTTGGTCTCTGCAGAATTTCCTCTTCTGTAGTGGAAAAAATTTTTATTGTCATTTTTTTTTTGGGGGGGGGGGTGTGCTCCCAGACTTTTTTTAAAAATACCCCTTCTGTTTGTTTCTCCATCACTTTGTTTTTCAGTTTGAAACTCCTATTTTGCAATGGATCCTTGCAGAAGAGACAGTCTAACACAGGACAGAGAATGCGAGAGCAAGGGAGGTCCCTCCTTTTCGGAACTGATCCTTTGGCTTGGTGAGAGTCTGCCCAGCTCTGGTTTTCATACAGGGACAAAAATGATGCCAAATTTGAGTGATCCAAGCTGCTACTGCACAGCTTAAAGGCATTTTGCACAAGTTGCATGAGATGCAATGAGGGAGGTTACCTTGTACTTTATACAAGAGCAGGGACAGAGCAGTGCTGTAGCATTTGCAATGCCCCTGGGTGACCCCAAAACCATGTTCCCCCTCTCTGTGTCTGCACTGCAAAGGACTGTTTGCAATTTCCTGCACTGTTGCACATGCAAATCAGCAAGGAAGGGGAACTATTGGGGACAGCATGGGGGTGACATCTAAAATGAAAGGGGAAGAAGGCTTGTCCTGGGGTAAATAACTCCAGCTACAAGCCCAGAAGGTGCCTGGGTGCTGGAGGAGGGAGCCCTAAGCCTTCTGGAAGATGTCTGCTCCAGGGGAGGGTAATCCTGAGCTGTTTCTTTTCCAACTGTGGATAATGATCAGCAGATGCTGCACAGCTGGATGGAGCACTTAACAGGGAGCAAAGGAGGTGACCAAGTCAACCTGGCATCACTAGAGCCAGCTGGGCGATACAGAAGAAAATGGGAATATGTTAGAGCAGTCCCAGCACACTTGCACGGTGCTGCTAAAGACACGGTGAGAAGATCCCAATGACACACTGAGGTGGGACAGCATGGGAAGGCTCATCCCACGTAGCTCTGAAAAGGGTACAAAAAGTCACATTCAAGCCCAGCATGCTATTTCCAACCTGGGAACCCCAGAGTTTTGAGGAGAATTTGGTAGTCCT
>JAWLRI010000896.1:173650-191340 GCA_034781795.1 Crypturellus tataupa | reverse complement strand
AAGGAAGGAAGGAAGGAAGGAAGGAAGGAAGGAAGGAAGGAAGGAAGGAAGGAAGGAAGGAAGGAAGGAATTTGTTGAAAAGAATTAATGAATTTGGACTGTTCAAGGGAGAGACCATCTTTGCAAGACCATTTTTTTTTTTTCCATAATGTGCCTGCAAAATCTAGGTCTCTTTAAGATTTCCTCTCCGATTATATGGTATTATGGTATAATATATTGTTTACTTAATTTCCAGATTTTTTTCTGGTTGTCTTCGATCTTTAGCCTGCCTGAGGGGGACTAATACATATTGTCTCCAGAATAAGTGGGTTAGTCATCCAGGAAACCCCAAAGGGTATGTTATCTCCGGCACTACGGATCCCTAATGCTAGGAGAAATCACCTTTTCTCTGCGTGTTTTTTTTCCTCCTCTGCTACATTGGTACTGGGAGAATGGCTAGGGGAAACCATTCAGAAGGGATGGAATTTGTTCTCCTGGGTTTCACAAATCTGCAGTATTTGGCACTACAGAAGCTATTGGAAATGCTCCATGCTTCTGGAGGGAGCCTTTATCCAGGCAGGCCTCACTCATGGTCCAGATCTGATGGTCCCCACCACAACTTCTCTTATTTATGTGTCTCAGGGCCGGCAAAATTCATTTTCCAGGAAGCAAACTGGACTTCACTGTTCACTGAGGGCCTTAGTCATTGTGGCTTGGGAGTCATTTAACTATTTTTAGGTGCTTCTAATACAGTAATGTCTGAGTAAGCCACCATTGGTTCATGTTATGGTTAGAACAAGGCATCTGGGGGGTTTGATTCATCTATTTTAAATAGCTATTTCAGGACAAGATGGAATTTTTCTGGAAAATGAATATTATACTCCATTTGTTCCACGGCAGCTAATATTTTTTTTTTTTTCAGATCAATCACACTGAGGGCATATTATAGAGAGTTAATTTAAGAATAAAGGGGAAAACTTCATTTTGTCATATATGTCCTCTTTAAAATGAATATTTCATGCCAGCGGGTCGGAATATATGGGATGGATATTAACCCCAAGGCCTTTTCCTTGCAAGGTTCAAGTCTACTTCAGAGAACTGCAATGGGGTTCAACACCAATGCATGACACAAGTCACCCCAACTTTGGGCTGTGTTTTGGGATCCCGGAGTGTTTTGGGGTCCTGACGAGATGTTCCTGCGAATGGTTTTCAGATACACGCTTGAGGTTGGCACATGGTAGACATGACCGTGACTTCAAAAGGAGGATGTTGATTAACAAATTGCAAGAGTTATGTGGAGGACTGATGAACTACAGGTATGGTTGTTGGAGGAAGCTTCTTTGGGTAGATCCAAACACATCCAACCACCACGGATTAATTTAGGAGCAAGTCTGACAATCTCATGAAAGAGAACGGGAATTGAAACGAGAAGGAAGAAAATGCTAAAGTAGGAGCTCAGAAATACTGGGGACGTGGAAGAAATGGATTGGTTAGGTGTTTCGGAGTCCTTCAGAAAACAGGCCCAAATAAAAAGTCAGAATGTGAAGCTAGCTGTTAAATAATCATCTATAATTCAGCTGAGCACAGCTGGGTTTTGCATGCAAGAAAGTTTCTGGAATGAACAGAAATGCAAAATGGATGAAGGCAGTGTCTGAGCTATGCTTTTTTCCATGATATAAAGGTCACTAAGGTAAGAGATTAGCTTGTTGAAGAAAGACACACATTTTATATGGACATTTTCCCTAGAAGATCTAAAGCAAATGCCAGATTGGGTCTTTTTTTTCCTTTTTAAAAGCACTCAAAGAGATTTTTCTTGCTATGAACCTGGCTTTGATGCCCACAGAAGACCTGGATACAAGACTCTTGCTTTTATAATAATGCGATATATTATTTAATAATAAAACAAATTGTAGCAGAAAAGCTCATAAATGGTTTTCCCTACCCGTGCAAAAGTTCTCCAAATCCTAAACCTATTTCCTAATCCCCGAATCTTTACTCTTGAATCAATTCTTTTCAATCTTCTAGTATTCCAAGATAAAGTGCACACAAAAAGAAAGAGGAAAAACACCCCAGTTTACATCTTATTTGATGAAAACAGTTGTGTTTGCTTAGTACGAGCTCATATCTCCTCCTTAAGGAGCTATTTCAGAAAATCAGGAACTCCCAGGAGAAATTTATGTAAGAAAAACTACCAGGCAGTTACTGGTAAAACCCTTGGTATTGTCATAAAAGGATTGCGTAAAGGGAGGATTTTCTTAGTAAGTAATTGATGCTCTTCAGCAAATCATTCTCGCTTTTAACACAAACGCTCAGAGAAGAAGGGGGTTATTTCCCACATCAGATTTTGGGCTTGGAGACATCCAGTATTGTCTGTGGGTCTCTGATAACTTGAAAGGGCCTCTAAAATGTGAGCAAACAGGTGAGTTGGGGAGCAGCTCTCCATTTTAGCTTAAATCAAGCTGTAAAGAGCTGGTTTGTTGTTGTGGTTGCACCCGTATGCACATGAGATATTCACCCCAGGTTAAATTATATCTTGCTAAAGCCAGATATTTAACCAAGTCTCATCTGGATGCTAGCTTATGCTCTGTTTGAAGTCAACAGAGGTACACAGGTACTGCCAGACAGAGTTTTATCTGATTATTTTAATTAAAAGTGCTGGGCTAGGTGGTCTTGAGCCATCTCTTTCTCTCTCACCATTGCTCTCTCTCTTTGTATTTTCTTAAAAATACTTAAAAAAAAAAGATACAGTTTTCTAAATCCAGAAGAAATTGCTATGGTCGTTTCTTCAAATTTGATAAGCAATAAACTTCATAGCTTCTTCAGGAGAAAGAACAGTCTTATTATTGGGAGGTGACATTATCAAACCAAGTTAGATGTGATGGGAAAAGAATATTACTTATGGAAATACATTCCATCATGCACACTATTTTCCCTGAAATATGTTTCGAGACAAACCTGTGATATGTTCTGTAGTTCCTGCTTCTCAGTTTTGTACTTCCTAATAAAAAAAGACTTTTATTTATCTATTATTTATATGATGGAGAGGAACATGCTGACATGGTGTTTCTATCTTTGCTTTCATGTAGTGACTGTGCTATGACGACGGACAAAGGAAATCACACCCTCATTGCTGAATTTGTTCTCGCTGGATTCTCGGAGCATCCCAATGTCCAGCCCATCCTCTTTGTGGTATTTTTAGTTATCTATGTTATCACTCTGTTAGGGAATCTGGGCATGATCGTGTTAATCCGAACAGATCCCCACCTTCACGCCCCAATGTACTTCTTCCTAAGCAGCTTATCCTTCTTAGACATCTGCTATTCTTCCTCAATCACCCCCAGATTGCTCAAAGATCTTGTAGCAAAGAGGAAAGGGATTTCTTACTCTGCATGCCTTACTCAACTTTATTTCTATGCTGCTTTTGCCACCACTGAATGTTACCTCCTGGCTGTTATGGCATACGATCGCTATATGGCCATCTGTCACCCGTTGCTCTATGCAGGCTCCATGTCCAGCAGAGCCTGTGTCCTGCTCGTAGGTGTCTCCTATGTTGCCGGGATTGTGAATGCCACCATCAACACCAGCTTCGCATTTCGACTGTCCTTCTGTGGTTCCAATGTCATCAATCATTTTTACTGTGAGGACCCCCCACTCTATGCCATTTCTTGAACTGACCCGACCCTCAATGAGATTGTGATGTTCCTTGTGGTTGGTTTCAATTTGTTGCTAACCATCCTGATCATTCTTCTCTCCTACGCTTACATCCTGGCCACCATCCTGAGAATGCGCCCGACCGAGGGCAGGTACAAAACCTTTTCCACGTGTGCATCCCACCTGACAGCGGTGACCCTCTTCTATGTACCTGCTGCGTCTATGTACTCCAGGCCCAGCTCCAGGCATTCTCAGCACTTCGACAAAGTGGCCTCTGTGCTTTACACCATGGTGATCCCCATGCTCAACCCCTTCATCTACAGCCTGAGGAACAAGGAGGTGAAGGATGCCCTTGGGAGAGTGATAGATAGGAAACATTCATCTGAAAGATGATTATTCTCTCATGCTTCGGGAGTACAGAGAGGTCTCTTTAGAAACTTCTGTGCTCTTCTGTATCAGTAGATCTCTATCTATATGCTATGATATGAAAAGAAATAGCACTCATATGAAGTCATGGTGGACACTGGAGATATAGAGAAGTTTCTGCCTTGTTCATTTGATACATTTGGTCATTAACTGCTCTTGGATTAAATTATTTATTGAGCTGTCTCTGTACAATATGCATTTGTCTTTCTTGCCTTTGTGTTTACAATCTTCAATTATTTCAATTCTATTCTGCTATTATTTCTATTATATTGTTTATTTCAAGAATTTAGCCCTTTTGAACAGCTGCCATTTGAGGATACATTAGCACTGTTAGCTTGGGTAAGGGCAATGAATAACAGCTATTGCTGTTGCAAATAAATATATGCACACATACATATTTATTTATAAAATAGACAATATGATATGCTTGTATATATGTATTTTCATCATGCATATTTATTTAGGGTTTGATGGGTTGCTGTTTTGATTCATGGATCATCTGACCAGCATATACAGGTGTCTCAGTTCATGTTCTGAGTTTTGTCCCGCTTTTTCTGTTGTCTGGATGCTTCAAATGAGCCTGCTTAGCAATCCACGGTTTAAGCTGATGGAGCAAATGAGATATGCGATTGTTTTTGGAAGCACCAACATTCTGACGTGTTGTTTAATGCAAGAAGAAGAGCCATTGGGATGGAAGAACATGCCTGCTTAGAACAAGTTGTGACACGCTTTATTAAGTGGCCAGGATTGAGACTACAGCTTCATCAGTCACACTTCTTGTGAATCAGTGTGTGTAATATTTGCTGAGATATTATTGCAAAAATTCTATAAATACAAAAGCTGCTCAAATATTTACTTTTTCTTTTCCTTGTCCTTTCTTCCCTGACTCTATTCACCTCAAGGTTGCTGAAATACCTTTCTGTGGGTTTCTGCTATGCATTTGCCCACACAGGTATTTTGAAAGATAAAAGGAACAAGCCCTTTTTTTTTTTGCATACTGGTCCTGGAAACTTCTGTGTTTTTATTTCTCACTTTCTTATATCCATTCCTATTCACACACAAAAAGAATCACCTCCTGGCAACACTCTTCCTAATGCAGCCCAGGAAAATATTTACCTTCTTGGCCCTATTGCTGGCTCATGGAAGGTACCCTGGAGAATGCAGGTATCGATCCTGCATGCTGAGTGCTCTGCCATTTGAGCTAATTCCGCATTCAAAGAAATGTTAACCTGATCACTGATTAATTTTAATGGTACTGAAAGACCGCCCAGATTTACAGGTCCACATCAGTTCCCCTTCCTGGGAAATTCTAGGGTGACCACTCCCATCAAAAATCAGTTCTGTTGGATGTGCTACACTATTTTATTTGTATGCAATCTTTGCCACTATGACTGTTCCAAGCTAAGGCCTAATTTATGGATGGCCAAGTGCCACCTCCTGGTTGTGATGGCATCTGAGTGCTTTGCAGCCATCTGGAGCCTGCTAAACTTGCCGTGTCCCAAAGGGTCCCCATTCTACTCATTACTAGCTCATATTTGGTAGTGACTGTCAATTCCATGGCACTGCCAAACCTTTTCACCTGTCTTTTTTGACAGTCTCAATGTCACTGAGCATTTCTAGTGTGAAGGTCCTCCAATACTAAAGCTCTCCTGCTGATCCCAGTGTCGATGCCATTGTCATCCTTGTGGTTGTTGGATTCCATCTGATCACCATGAGGCTGATAACCCTCATATCCTCTGCTTACACAGTGATAATCATCCTTAAAATTCACTTTAAGCAGGACTTTAAGCCTTTCCCATCTGTGTTTCACTAGCTTCTATGGAAATGCTACTTCTTTTTCATGGTCTAGTTAAAAATACTTGCTGGATCAGGAAAAGGTGGTCTTGGTTTTTTACATCCCAGTGAGAAGCCTGCTGAATCCCCTCATTTACAGCCTGAACACACTTCTGATGGGGAAGATTATTATTTATTTTTGCTAAAATCAGTGTCTAAAAATAACTGGAGTACAAAACATGGATTTACCTTAAAATAGGTCTTCCAGAAGGCACGGAGAATGGGATTAACATAATCTAATTTTAATTAGGTGTACAAAAATAGCTTTGACTTCCTGTATAGAATATGAAGAGGTAAAAAAGGACCTCCAGAAGGTGTTTCCAGATGGGGTTATAATAAAGGAAAGAGAGTTTCTTTCATCTGGCTGGATGGAAGGAAGCCCAGATAACTCATTTGTGCATAATTCAACACTTATAAGTGTCAGTGAATCAACTTTTGTTTTAAAAATAAAAATAGAACTAACATATTGCTGTGCATTTCTGTTAATATCCTGCTTATTTCTAATGGGTGAGTTCTAAGGCTTTCCCTTAAATATAATTGACATGGATTTTCAAGAGTAATTTTAAATGATTTGCCTGCAGTTAATCCCATTCTACACACAACTTTTTTTCTCTTGTCCCAGGCAATTTTTTATGCAAGTTGTAGTTTCACCATTTGGGACAATTCCTTATTATTTTGTTATTGTTGTGGTTGCAATTTATAACAGTGCAATGCATTGCTGCTGCTGGTGGTAAGAGATATATATCTTTTTTTTCCTTTAGACTCTTGCAATAATCTTTAAATGAGCAGAGAGGTAAGAGTGGAGTACTAGAAAGATGTGGAAGAGCGAGTCCAGGGATCCTTAAAAATCTGTCCCTTAAACTATTCCTATGTTTGCACCCTGATCCTTTGACTATAGCCATGAAAAATGCAATTTAGAAGTGTTCTTTGCCAGTTACAAAGAAAGTTTCTGCTTCAGTTTCTGCTAATTAATCTCTTGTGGCTTGTTAAGAAGAAGGAATAAGTTGATTACAGACTCACTGAGAAGGTTTGGGATTATTAGCAGAACTTCTTCCTCAATCCCAGCAAGACTTATTAAACAGATGCCTCCTGAAGGATGGCTGGTCCCCAAAGTGTGTTTCTTTCTCCAGGAGGGAAAGTAGTTCCTTTTCTAAACACTATTTAAAATGTTATTTAAAAGAGTTGTATATTTTATATACGATTTTCCCTAGGGCAGCCTTCACCTCCTTGTTCCTCAGACTGTAGATGAGGGGATTCAGCATGGGGATCGCCACCGTGTAGAACAGTGAGGCCACTTTGTCCCTGTCCAGCGAATGGCTAGAGCTGGGCTGTAAATACATGAAAATCAGGGTCCCATAGAAGATCATGACCGCTGTTAGGTGGGAGGCACAAGTGCTCAAGGCTTTCTGCCTGCCCTGAGCAGAGCGGATCTTCAAAACGATGGCCAAGATGCGGAGGTAGGAGACAAGCACTACCAGAAGCGAGGAGATCATGTTGAAGCTAGCAAAGGCAAAGGCAAATATTAACATTTCTTTGGTGTAGGTGCTGGAACAGGAGAGCGCTAACAAGGGGAGGTCATCACAGTAGAAGTGGTTGATGATATTAGAAGCACAGAAATCCAAGTGAAATGTAACTATGGTGTGGAACAAGGCAACGCAGAAACCGTACAGGTATAGGCCAGCCACCAGCTGGATGCAGACATGCCGGGACATGATGACCGTGTAGTTGAGAGGGTTGCAGATGGCCACAGAGCGATCGTATGCCATCCCCGCGAGAAGGAAACACTCTGTGATCATGAATGTAAGGAAAAAACACAACTGTGCAGCACAGGCATGGTGAGAAATTGTTTTTTTCTCTGCCAAGAAGTTTGCCAACAGTCTGGGCGTGATGGTTGAAGAATAGCAAAGGTCTACAAAGGCCAAGTGGCTGAGGAAGAAATACATTGGAGTATGGAGCTTGGAGTCAAGCCTGATGAGCAGGATTAACCCCAAATTCCCCAGCAGTGTGACCATGTAGATGAGCAGGAACACCAGAAAGAGAAAGATCTGAAGACCTGGATGACTGGTGAAGCCAATAAAAACGAATTCTGTCACTCTGGTGTGATTCCTGTCTGCCATTTATCTATCTTTAAATAAAAGGTCTGTATAAAAAAGCAGAAAGCACTCCTTAGACATAAGGCTGCTGATGACAAATCGAATTTTCTAACACTGATTCTTAAGATCAAAGAAATTTGTATCCCGATATCTGCAAATATTCTGCAGTCTCAGTTAATTCAAAGATCTTTCAGGGTCATTCTCACATATGATGAACTGTGCATATGAGATCAAGAAATCATCTTCAGGATACTGGAAATGAAAACTACGTGATACAGAATGCAGTTGCTACAAAAATGAGGGAGTAACATAATATTCCAGCAGGTAGATGATATTTCAGATCATATTTTTAAATGGCATAGAGAAAGCACTTTGGTGCATACCAGAATGACAGCTACAAAAAATACAAAAGAAAAAACATAGTGTCAGGATTTTAATAGGCAGTGAAAAAGTTACAGTTAAAATTATAGTTAAGTTTAAAATGAAAGTTAAAATTATAAAACCAAGGCGCACAAGAAGATCTCCATATCTCATCTATCAGACCTATGCATATGTCGCGGGGCATTTAAAATAATATTCAAACGTCTTTGTGTTGAGTTTTGAAATGTGTGAATAGGAGATATTAATATAAATAAAGGGAAAAAAGAAAAAAAGAAAGAAATTAGGATTTAAACAGACATAAAAAATAATTAAAAATTGAAAGCAATGAAGATGAATGGTCAGAGGACTGAAGATAGGTAGAAGAAGATCTAGATGTAGGAAATTGGTGTCTTCAGCACTATGGAAAGAAGAAAATAAGTATCATTTGAATGTCTAACATTCATGCTTAATATACACACCAAGCTCTGTCTCCTTCCAAAAGCCTGTGAATATTAAAATAACAATAATAAAAAAATCACGACTGCAATGGTCCATCTTACCTTTTCAGCAGTGTTTCTTGTTCTCTGTTTTGTAAGCCTGCTGTTTTCCTGTTGCTCATACATATATAAACGTGTATGTATATATATATATGAAACTGTGGATTCCTTTGGGAAATGTTTTTCTTCTGAGACACATGTTGATGTCAGCACCTGACATGCAGAGTATATTTAAACCCGAAAAAAGTCTTATAATAATTAGTTAACATTGTTAATCCTGTGCAAAACTTCTCTAGATACCACCAGGGGAGTAAAATAAAAATAAAAATAAAGAAACAAGGGAATGCGAAGAAGCAGAATTTAAGGACTAGACAGGGAAAGATCTCATATTTTAGTAGGTTACTTAAGTTTCTTTACTAAAATACCAAATTATGGCAGGTTTTTCATTTTTGGAGCACCCATTTGAATCTGTATCACCCTCCAGAGATGCCTTCTTTACTATGTGGTACCTTTTTAAATATATTTTCTCTGTGTATACTTTTGCTTCTGCATATGCCCATAGGTGTTTGACCAGCCAAATTCTTGTTCAAGAAAGATGTGGTTTTAGAATTTAGGTGGAGAGGTGCCTATATTGCATGGATAAATATATATTGTTAGCATGAGCAGAGCTTCCTTAACAAACTGTGGCAGCACCAAGTTTCTTTGCAGAATAGCATTAAAACCTGGATTTTTGGTAGCAGATAAAAAATCAGTATTAGAGATGAGGCTGAAATACAATCTCAGACATCAATAATAAAG
Organism: Crypturellus tataupa; assembly: GCA_034781795.1. Classification (NCBI taxonomy): domain Eukaryota; kingdom Metazoa; phylum Chordata; class Aves; order Tinamiformes; family Tinamidae; genus Crypturellus; species Crypturellus tataupa. The sequence goes on along the minus strand of JAWLRI010000896.1, from coordinate 181,703 downwards.
ATCATTAATGATCTGGCAGAATTCAATTGTATCTATTTTACTGAATACGTGAGAAAAAAAAGGAAATGTTACTTTTATCCCATATGTATGAGGCATGTTGGAGAGAATTAACCTTTCTGCAATGAAGCAGCAAAATTCCTTTGGGAGAACCCAACTGTCCTGCATCCTTGCTCCTTACCATGGATGACCCCAATGGATAGCAAAGATAAATGCTTAGAGGAGGATGGGGAAATTTGAATGTCCATAATGATCAGAAAAGTATATAAATAAATAAAATAGCAGCCGCTTCCTGCAAATGTAATTTCCCCTAAAAGATACCTGCGTATGAACACAGGATTCATCCAGTCCATCTTAGATGTGTGCAATGGAGAACTATATCTGAGCTAGATGTCTGGATGCTCTTGATCACTTCGGGAAGGGAATGGGCACTTTAAAGGGATTTTTCTGAGTCTAATAGAAATATTTAAAATTGGTTTTACAAATTCATTGTAGATGAATGTCTTTTGACTTAGAATTTGATCCCAGGTGCACTGGGCTCAGAGCTCTACCTATTTCATCACGTTGTCTTCTGTGAGTATTGAGTCATGATATGATGCTGAAAGAAATACTATTGCAACGCCAAAAAGTTCGCTTGTATGTGGCACTAAAAAACAATACTCAAGAAAGTTAGATAGTAATAGGGATGACTATGAAAAAAAAAAAGTTGGATTTTCTTTTTGTGAATCATTTCATTACAAAGTATAATAAGTATCAATGCAAATGCCCGTATTTTGTCTACTCTCTTTCTCCAGTATTGGAGATGGCAGAGGATATCTACTTAAGACTAGACATTCATAACAAATTGTCCTTGGGACTTATTAATAAGGCTATATATTAAGAAATTGTTACCCAAGTGGATTTTGTTCATTTTAAAGCTTCTCTTCTCCATGGAGTGGGATAGTTCCAAGGTCACACAAATTAATATAAACACAATGTGAAAACTAAAAACTTCTTTTCTTGCAATGGCAAGGGCTGATCATGGTGGCTAAGGCAACAGGAGCCACATTAAACTAATTTGTTATGCACAACACGCACAGCATAGACTATTATTTTCTGTCTGCCCTGCTCTGCTCCTCACATGTATTCTTTTATATATTGCATTGATTTTCTACTTGTGCTAAATGTTGCTAGAAATGCCCAGACAGAAATCTATAGGAGATGAAATGTTGAATTAAATCCATGTGGGGCCTTCTCATTGCGTAGTTTGACAGCTACGTTTTGGCTTTAGTTTCATTTTGAGGAACAGAAGCCTTCCAAGAATGACTGAAGGGTCTAAATGACATTTTATGATCTAGGAAGCACCTTGTCTCCCCCCACTGACATAGAGGAAGCTGATTCCCGAAGTGCCAAAATTGGATGATTGATGCTCTGGGAGTGTAAAGCTCATTTTCTCCCTCCTTTTTTCTAATCCTGCTGCTTTCTGTCATTTTTTCTATCGCTCACAGGTTGAATGCCATGTTTTATGGGGCTTTATGGGGTTTCATGTCACCATGTTTTATGGGAAAACTCTTTGTTTTGACATGTATTAACTAAAAATTGTGCTTGAAAGTTCTGGAAATAGCTCTAAGTTTTGTTTCAGAATGGCATGTTCGGTATTGAAATCACCCTAAACAAAGTGAGCAGATATAAAAAAATCAATTTAAGTAATAAATGTAAATTTCTATATCTGTATAACGATGAGAACACATACACTTTTGGTGGGGAAATGTAGCTGAAATGAATATCCACCTCTCCTGCTGCAAAGAGAAGGAAATAATACTTTTGTTTAATGTCCTAAGAAAGCCATTTTGGTCCCTGATGGTAAAGCAAAATGTTGGCTACTCATCTAGCTCCTGGGAGAGTATTTGCTTTGGAATATATCTTATTGAGAGCAATGCTTATTAAAGAATATGGAAAATCACTTGAGATTAAGCAACTTGCAGAAGCTTTGAATGAAAACCCCTCAACCATTTTAGAAGAGGAATTCTCAACGTAACAATGTTATGAAGATTGAGAAGAATTTTAGACTTCTACTGATCTTGTGGGTCCTGTAGCTTCTTCTTTCATCTAGCTGCAAGTCTTGCAATAAAACCAATGAACAAAATTCTCCTGACTCCACTCATTGCATTTACAAGAAGCCTGGACTTTTGGGAAAACCACATGTAATCAGGAATAAGTGTTTGTACCTGTTCTGCTGAACCAGAAAATGGTAAATCCCCTCCAAAAAGAGCACATATTGGAGCAGAGAGGAATAAGGCATATATTCTCCTTTAGAATGAGTGGGGATAATTTGAGTAGACAAAGACTTACCCTACCCATATTCCAGTTTCAGGTTTCATAGGGTTTTCAGATTTCATAGAATTTTGATTTTCTACCAAAAACAAATAAACAAGCAAATAAACAAACAAAAAACCCTCCACCAAAATGATATAATTAAGGTAGGGAGCTAATAGATAACTTTTTACTCTTGTTATGCAGGTTAGCCATTAGATGGCATCAAATCATCATGATCCTCTACAGAAAATTTTGGCAATCAGACCCTTAGCAAATATTAAAGTTATGAGATTTGAATCCTGATAATGTTATCGCCTATGTTGGGAGACCTATTAATGTTTTGAGAGCATTTAGAACATATTAATAGCCTTCAGAAATAGTATTGGTCAGTTTGCAGTTGGAGGGAATATTAGAAGCTCTTCCAGCAATATCTGTAAAATACCTATACAGCAAATTGTTTCATTAAGACAGTTGCACATTGAGATGATGGCGAATTTGAAGTGTTTGTTTTACTCTCCCTTGAGAAGATCGGGGTCTCCTGTGTGCAAAGCATAGGCATAAAATCTCCAGCAAGAGCATTAGAGAAATATTGGAAAAGAAATCTTTCCATGGTAGGTGAGTTTCGTGATGAATCCTATTCCCTTGTATTTTCCCTGTCAGGCAACAAATGTTTCAAAGCAGGTGCCTTATTAAGAGGCTTAATTTTAGGCGAAGTGAAGGAAAAGTTTCATTTATCAAAAAAAAAAAAAAAGAAAGAAAGAAAGAAAAAAAGCCTTTGAAAATGAAATTAGAGCTTAATTTTTAAAGGTAACTATAACGCTGATTTGGAGATATAAATATTTTGCAATTATACTTCGGAAGACTGTTACAGGGTGTCAAGGTTCCCATGCTTTCTTGTCTGAGGATGATCAACAAGCTGCAAAGAGGAACAAAACGCTAGGCCCAAATAACTACAAGGTATTTATTTTAGGGTAGATAAATTTCTCTTCTACCACTGTTATCTAGAATTGTCCGAGCTCAATGAAGGTTTGAAAGCAAATAACAGTGCTGCTCTGTCTCCAGACAGAGTTTGCCTCCATTTGCCTAATTTTAAAATTCTAGGAATTTTATTCCAGGAACTTGTCATCTACTGTAAGGAACATAAGTCAGGGACATAAGTCATAACTGTAGTCAGTCTCAGTGACTATAAAGTGACTATAAAGTGAACAAAGAGGTATATCCAGAAGGTAAATCAGACCTTAGAGGGTGGATTTCAGCACTCTCAGGTTGATTATACAAAAATTTGGCTATGAATTTAAGCTGGTCCTTCTGCTTTCCTTTGCTATCAATAGATCAAGAGAGACAGATACCTTCAGGAAATGATATATCTTGCAAAACACTCATGAATGATTACAAGTATCTCCAAATTCAGCCTTAACCCTTTGAAACAAATCCTAAAAGGTTCAGAGATTTTGATTTTTTTTCAGGAACATATACATTTATGGTTTCATTTGTCTATATAGTACTGAAATTTGTTGTTATTTTAGTGATTTGTACCAGCAGGTCTAGATTTCTTTGGAAATAAAAAGGTGAGCAAGATATAACAGTCTTTACTAGAGTTCTCATTTACATAGGCATAAACAAATCTTTATTTTTACACAGGTAAGTACATTATTTTTAAAAATATGAAATAAGCATTCAAATTTGATTTTGGGGGGAATGTATTTGGGGGAATATATCTGGGGAATACATTAAAATGTAATTTAAAATAAAATTTTAGTTTCAACCAAAAGAAATATGCATGGATTTTTGAAAATTGTACCAATATTTTAAATATTTTTCCTTTTTGTTTTCATAGCTAATTTTCAGAAAAAGATGTACTCCCCCAATATTTTGGAAAGAATTTTAAGAAATAAAAAGACAAGGAGCAGCATGCAGTAGTAAACCAAAAGAATAATAATAATAAAAAAAATCTAAGCTCAAGTTCTGCCTGAACTTCATATCTTATTTTTTACCCAGGTGAATATCTAGCAATTACTGCATGTTAAATAATATATTTTCTCTGGGTGATGCATCATGTGAAAGTCTCAGATAGCCATACTGTGCTCTGAAAAAAGATATAAGAACATATTTCATATGCATGTTGTTGAATATATTTGCTTGGTAAGAAAACAAATGCCTCATATGCAATTTTCTTTACTCTTTTGTTTTTGAATGTCCTCCTAAAATTGAAGGATGGTTGTGATCTAAGTTACTGCTTTCCCCTCTGGATATTATGTCAGATACTCACGTTATCATTCTCTTTGGACAGGGAGGGCTGATGTATTTATTCATTGCTTGACCATTAAGAGATCCCTCCAACAATGCTGAACTAAAGGGTGAACATGAAGTAAGGAAATGGCTGAAGAAAATTGTACCGCAGTGACCGAGTTCATTCTCTTGGGTTTCATCAGCCGCCCAGGGCTGGAGTTACCCTTGTTTGGGCTCTTTCTACTCACCTATGTCATGACTTTGGTGGGGAACATTGGCATCATCGTGCTGGTGCGGTTCAACACCTGCCTTCACACCCCCATGTACTATTTCCTAAGCAATTTGTCTTTCTTGGACCTTAGCTATTCATCCACTGTTTGTCCGAAGATGTTGGTGAATCTGCTGACCCAGCAGAAAACCATTTCTTTAGGGGGTTGTGCAACACAGATGTTTCTCTTTGCTGCCTTTGCTGATGCTGAGTGCCTCCTTTTGGCTGCGATGGCATTTGACCGGTACGTGGCCATATGTCACCCTCTTCTCTATGCACTTGTCATGTCCCACAAAGTCTGTGCCTTCATGGTAGCTGGGGCTTATCTCAGTGGGGGTCTGACCTCACTGATTCACACGTGCTTCACGTTCACGCTGTCGTTCTGTGGCCCCAACACCATCAACCATTTCTTCTGTGACATTCCCCCGCTGCTGAAGCTCTCCTGCTCCAACGTCCACATCAATGAGGTCCTCCTCTTGGCCCTGTGTGGGTTCATACAAACCAGTACCTTTCTGATCATTGTCGCCTCCTACACCTGCATCCTTTGCACCATCCTCCAAGTCTGCGCAGTGGAGGACAGACACAAAGCCTTCTCCACCTGCACCTCCCACCTGATGGCTGTTGTGTTATTCTATGGATCCCTCCTCTTCACGTATTTACGGCCTCTCGCCAGCTACTCCCTGGATATAGACAAAGTGATTGCTGTATTTTACACTGTTGTCTTCCCCATGCTCAACCCTCTCATCTACACCCTGAGGAACAAGGAAGTAAGGGAAGTCCTAAGAAGAATGAGAGAGAGAAAAGTGTTTTTTCAGTCATCTACTTAGCAGGAAAAAAAATATAAAGTAAATATATGTATATATAAATAATATAAATATATATATATGTAAAATAAAAATATATAAAAATACTCTTTCTCTCTTCTTTAATTACTGTTGTCCACAGAGTCCTAACTCAGATGTAAATATGTATATTTTAAATGTAAGTGGTTAGGTCACTTTTTCATCTTGATAAAAAATCATCCTCAATATCTCCTAAATCTCCTGAAATCATCATCAAAACATCCCAAATCTCCTGTTTGTGAGGGAGGACATCTTTTCTATTATGTGGTCAGCCAGGACAGCAGGCCCTTTGTTATTTTTTTTTATTATTTGTCTTTTTTAAGAGCATATGCAACCAATCAAGCATAATGGTCACTCTACAATCATAATATATTCTGCTTAATACATTAAGACCTTAACTTAGAATGGGCTGAGCTGCATCACTGGCTATTAAAGAGTCAAGCATTTCTCTCAACCATCCAAACATTAGCCAATTTCTACCTGAAAAACAGTGAGCTGAGAAAATTTTTCTGTAAATTGGGTAACTGAGGACTGTAAACATACTCATCTTCTGTATGTTGCTGTGGGAGACCAGACTTTTTTTGTCTGTTTAAAGACTCCCATGAGGACACTTTAATGATGTCCTTTGTGTTTTAGCTGAAAAATATTTGCTGAAAATGTAGGTGTTCATGAGGGTTCAGTTCCTAACAGCTGAAAAAGCAATCGGATGCAGTCCTAGGTCCTGACATGAGTTCTCCAGTTTGAGGGATAAGTTCTGTGCGACCCACGAGCATGGAACAATATTTCTTCTTTTCTGCAGAGGGAAAAGGATTATTTTATCTCTTCTTAGATGTCTTCAGCCACCTCTCACGAGTATGTCAATGCAATGAGCAACTTCTTAATATTTTCGTTTGCGTGTTTTCACTAAAGAAAAATTACAGATCACAGATATGAGTTAGATAAGATCATGAAAAAGACTGGAAGACTCATGTGAAAATAAGATAAGATAAGAAAGTCCTTGTATTGACAGAGATTGTGGTAGCATCTTTGTCAATGAGATTGAAGTCCAGATTTCCACAGTGTTGGAGCATTTGGAGGCCAAGGATTGGAGAGTATTTGAGGCTGAGCTATAAAATCCAGGTATGTCCTTGATGGTATCAGCACTGAACTGTTGGTTTGGCAATATTACTGTCTGCATTTTACACACCTGGAGAGCTCAGAAGAGTGCCTTGTTTTTATGTTTGTTTCCTTTGCGTAAAATCACAGAGTGAATTGTAGCATTAGCAAGATGATGAGATCATTTCAACTTCATTAGACCACTTTGTTAGACCAAATTTGATAAACAAAAATGTGGACAACCTCTACACTTCAGATTTCCACAGTGAGTTAAATACCCCAGATGCCCTTATATAAAAAAGACAGAACTTCTCAGGGAAAGGCTTCTGTTCACTCATTTCAAAAGCTGAGGTGTGCTAATGTCTGAGATTAGTAAGATGAATAGTTGAGGGACATACTGATCATTGAGAGACCCTAGCTGATTTAGAAGTCTAAGTATATTATAGTGGTGCAAATGGCAATTGTCTGACTCTCTAAAAAAAGCTTCTTTCTCATCTTGAGTCAAAATCTAGCAAAAGACACAGATGTCTAAAATTAAGTTATGGTAACTCTTACTGGTTTTGTTGTTGTTGTTTTGTTTTGTTTTGTTTTGAGTTATTTGTGGATAACATATAGAACCAGTCATAAGCAGAGGGACCAGATCTGACCTGGTCATGGACTCTCCCCTATAAAGTAAAAGCTTTGAATAAAGCATTAATTTAGCCTGAAAACTGAGCCAGATCTTTAATTCTCATTTTCTACTTTGGTATTCTAAAAAGTGGGCTGCTCTGCTGTATCGAATTCCATTGGTCTTTTGAAGAGACACACAATGTGTCACGCTGAATTTTGCAGCTCGGTCTCTGTTGCTCGATCGTCTCAGATATGCACTGCTGTACCCAGAGATATTCATGAGTTCTGCCCAGAAAGCTTTGAAGAAGCCGAGTCCTGCAAAATGAGAGCAAGTGCAGGGTACTTGAGTCAGCCTTCATCCTGCTTCATGGTGGATTACTCCATGAAAAAATACTTATGAACAGCCTTTTCTTATTCATCATCACATATTCCACCTCAGCATGTATGCATGGCCATAAGCAACCACACAACAGCGACCTATTTCGTCCTCTTGGGACTGGCGGCTCGACCCGAGCTAGAGCTGCCCCTCTTTGTCATGATCCTACTGATCTATGTTATGACCCTTGTGGGCAACCTTGGAATAATAGGCTTGATCAGGATTGACACCCAACTTCACACACCAATGTATTTCTTCCTCGCTAATTTGTCCATTGTGGATCTCTGCTATTCTTCAGTTTTTGCTCCAAGGATGATGGTAAACTTCTTGCTGAGGAATAAG
>JAWLRI010000896.1:119973-133196 GCA_034781795.1 Crypturellus tataupa | reverse complement strand
AGGGGAGGGAAGGGAAGGGAAGAGGGAAGGAAAGGGGAGGGAAGGGGAGGGGAGGGGAGGGAAGAGGGAAGAGGGAAGAGGGAAGAGGGAAGAGGGAAAGGAAGGGAAGGTCCAAGATGACCTGGTCTGGGACAAGCTGCTTCTCCAGAAAACTCTCCTTTGCCTTCTGTGTTCTCCACAGGTTGAGCTGTCCTGGTAGGACTGGATGAACTATGGAGCAGGGGGTGCCATGGCAAAAGCCAAGCTTGGTCTGCTATAAATGAACATATTTGTGAGCAGAGAGAAGCTCAGGTAAGCCAGGTCAGAGACTGGTATTTATTTTGGGGGTTCAAATGTTAGAGTGAGGAAAGATTTGGTAATGATAAATGTAAATTCAATGAACATGAACTCAGAGGCTTGGTAAAACAGTTGGGATTCACCCTGCTCATGTTGTCTGGGTATCCTGAATCCTGTACAGTGAGAAATAGGTGCTCTGGCAAATGATATATCCTGGAAAAATACCCAAAGGTCCTTGGAATGTTCATATGGTCCTTGGCAAGACCATAAAGAAGCTGCCACGGCAACCAGCCCGAGGAAAACCCTTGTGTACAACCATATTAGAGAGGGCAATAGAAAACTGCGAGTTGCCTTGAAACTGGAAAAGTAAGAAGGGTAGTGACTTGATTCTTGTATTTTAATATGCCTTTTTAAATATGTTTTAATATGCTTTTGCTTTAGCAGATGCACTTTAGTTCAAGCACAAGTGTTATACAAACAGAATTAAACTTAATCTAACTGGCCAGGACAAGCAGACCCATTAGGCAGAAAAATGCCCTTCTTAGTCACATTTTTGCACAGAAAAAAAGGCATTCTCTTGTGTTTAGTTTTTCCTTGCCAAGTTAAGCACGTAAGTATAATTAGCTATCCTCTGTGGATGTTAGTGCTGATATGTTTGGGGGATTTACCAAAACACACCCTGCAGAGAGAGGTTTCTGCATGATGCAATCCTGGGTACTCGGGGGAAGCTCGCTCCGCTTCCCTGGGGAACTTGGGATAATTTATCCCGTGACTATGGGATCACTGGGACATCGCTCTGGTTTCATAGAGACCGACCGAGCCTATATTTGGGCTCGCGCTCAGGATGTGTGATGAGAAATTGGGAGATGATGGAATGGGGTGAGCATGGGTAACTTGCTGAGACAAAGAGGTGCTGGATGGCGAGTTAGTGATTATCCCCATGTGTCTCTATTAACATTTTGAGGACTTTGTGTGTAGATAAAACCCTCCTTCAGCACCTTGTTGATAATCATAGCTGCCCATGGTATTGCTGGGACAAAGGAGGACTGCGAAGAGCTGCAGGAGGGTCGGTGTAAGGCAGGGGAAGCTCAAGCTCTTGGTAAGATCCTGCTAATATAATAATAATAATATACTGCTAATAATCCATGCAGCAAAGATATAAAAAAAAAGAGGTGGGAAATGACCGTGTAGGTCGCGTAGGGCTTCTACACACAGTGTATGAGTGAGAAAACAAGCATGCCCACTGCAACGTGCAAGAAGGGATTTGGGGGAACGCTTTCTTATTTATTTATTATTTATTTACTCACTCATTTATTTTTGCAGGTACCTTCTTGCACAATGGGAGAGCTCCTCAATAAAGACCTTAGCAGAAGGGCAAGGCAGGGACCTCCTGCACGGAGCTGGAGCTGGAGGAACGTGTCGACTTCCCGTTACACCCTGGAAAATCCTTCCTAAAGCCTCTGGAAACGAGAGCGTAAGGCACATCAGTGTATTTAAAGGGCTTTTGAAGGGTACTGCTATGACTAGAGACGTTGTATGCCCTTCTGTAATTAATCTGAGGGTGTCCTCACTCGACTGAGCACAGAAGTTCCTAATTAGGCAGGTTTCATCACCTCGATATTATTTAACTACAGCTGGTTCTGGGTTTCCAGTGTAACAGCAGCTATTTTAGATATCTGCAGGAGCATTTTCACGTTACCTGTGCAAAAGAAACCAAAACTCAGACGGAAGGGGGCTGATTAAGGGGAAATTGGTCTTCAGAATTTCTAAGAATGTCTGATTTTGGTTTTCTCCCAAAGGTGTCCTGGTCACTGAGAGAAAGGAAATCAGCAGTTCTTTTACATTTTTCTCCCTTTTCCATTTAACTTCAGAAGGGGTGTTAGCTTCTCCCATTGAAAGTCATGAAGTGGAAATACCATCCAGCGCTTTTTTTCCCTCCCAGGTCTCTCCACAGTGCAAATGAGTGGTGAGAACTGCACCACGGTGACCTACTTCGTCCTCCTGGGCCTCACGGAGCACCCCAGCCTGAAGCCTGTCCTCTTCGCCCTCTTCCTGGGCGCCTACGTGCTGACCCTGGTGGGGAACCTCAGCATCATTGTGCTGGTCAGGGTGAGCCCTCACCTCCGCACCCCCATGTACTTCTTCCTCAGCAACTTGTCCTTCTTGGACATCTGCTATTCCTGTGCCATCAGCCCCAAAATGCTGCTGGATCTCTCACTAAAACACACAGTAATTTCTTTCTCTGGCTGCATCGCCCAGTTTTATTTCTATGCCCTTTTTGTCATCGCTGAGGTTTACCTACTGGCCGCCATGGCCTATGACCGCTACGTAGCCATCTGCAACCCGCTGCTCTATGGGGTCATCATGTCCCCCGGGCTCTGCAGGTGCCTGGTGGCCGTGTCCTACCTCGCGGGGCTGCTCAACGCCCTCGCCCACACAGGCGCCCTGCTCCGGCTCTCCTTCTGCGGCCCTCAGCTTGTCAACAACTTCTTCTGCGATGGGCCCCCCTTGTTCGTCCTCTCCTCCTCTGCCGCTGCGTGGCTCAATGAGCTGCTGATGTTCTTGCTCGTGGGCTTCAGCTGGGCTGCCACCAATCTGCTCATCGTGGTGTCCTACGTGCGCGTCGCGGCAACCATCGCACGGATGCGCTCGGCCGAGGGCCGCCGCAGGGCCTGCTCTACCTGCGCCTCCCACTTGGCCTCCGTGGCCGTTTTCTACCTGTCCGCCGCCTTCAACTACCTGCAGCCCAGCACCACGAACTCGATGGAAAACAGGAAAATCGCAGCCGTCTTTTATAGTGTTGTAGTCCCCATGCTGAATCCCTTGATCTACAGCCTGAGGAACCAGGAGGTGAAGCGTGCCGCAACCAATATTGTCAATACTGTCAGGAGGAAAATGTACTCTTGAAAGTCAATTTATTTCATATATATATATACTTTCCCCCCCCTTTCTTTTGAAAGAAAATGTTTCACACAATATTGCTGCTTCCAAAGCTGTTGGAAGCCTCAAGGACTGGGATGGGAAAATTAATTGGTGTTTTAGGGGAAATATCAGATAGATCATGCCCACTGACATAGCTACGTCTTGCTTGTCTGAAAAACAAGCTTCTTGCCCAGTTAATCTATTCACCATGTAATAGTTCTATAGCTTTAGGAGCTGGAGCTGCTGTGTATCTGCACACAACTGAATGGTTAAGGGTGGAGGGAACCTCTGGAGAAGTCTAATCCGTTCCTACTGCTTGGAGCAGGATCAGCTACACCGGGTTGTGCCCAGTCGGGCTTGGAATTGGAGCCTCCACAACCCCCTGGGCACCCCCTTGTAATGTGTGATCATCCTGACAATAAAAAGCTTTTCCTTAGATGTAAGTAGAGTTTCCTACATTTTATTTTGTCTTTTCAGTGGCCCCTTGCGGGCTCTCGGTCACCTTATTCCCTCAGCCCTTCTCCTCAGAGCTGCTCTGCAACAGGTTGGCCTCTTTCCTAACCTGGTCCATGGGGTTATCCCTGCCCAGAGGTAGACTTGGAAATTCCCCTCGTTGAACCGCATGGAGATCCATTCTGCTCCATTCTGCAGCTTGACAAGGCCCCTCTCAATAGCAGCACAGACACGAGGAGAAGAAAAGGGTGAAATGAATCAGATGAGATATTATAATAGCAGGAAAAAAGAATCCTTCATGAACACTCTCTTAATGATGATACATCTATCCACAGACTCTCTCAAAGTACATGAATGTTGAAATTCCAAGTTTTTTTCAGCTCCTTAGCACCATCTCTTTATTTTTCCTGTTAGCCAAAGCTATTTGTTCCTATTTTCTGTTTTCACCAAGCTGCCTACCTGTATTTGCAGAATGCATACAGCCAGTGAACAGGAATGTGAACACACAGTGTTAAATGAAAACTCTTAAAAAAAAACACAATAAAAAAAAACTTTTGTTAATGATGGACATCATGTTACACTCGTATATCTAGATATTTTCAGGCTGAATCACATTGTGCTCCCTGAATTGTTGACCCTCCAGGATATTAAATGTATAAGTTCATATCCTCAGACTCATGTATTCTTCTGTATACATAAAGAACAGAATGAGCTGTTCAAATGCACATTCTGAGTCTTCTCTTAAAGGAAATTTTCTTCTCTAGGTTATACTGAGAGCCAGGGGCACTTTTTCCATTTCCTGAGCTCAGCAGGGAACATAAATACCAACCCAGGACAAAATGTGGGGCTCTGAGCTGAAGTCAATGCTCTTTATTTTCTCCTGTACACTGCTTTATATATGGGTATGTGGAATCTCATTTGCCATCCTCCCACCCAGCACTTTTGGCTCCACATGGCAGAGTGGTTCTGGAGCACGTGCACCCGCTCCTACTGCAAACAGAGCTGGAAATGACCTCAATCACCAGCCAGGAAATCCCGGATTTCAGGGGGAGAAGCCTAGGGAAGGGCTGTTGGTCACCCTACAGCTGGCACCACTTCCCTTTTCCCCATCCATCCCTTGGCTGTGGCGGTGCGGGCAGCATCCCAGGCTTGGGTGTCTTGAAGGCTGGTGGGTCCCCGCATGTGGCTGCAAGGGGAACTGGTGCCCATCGCCCTGGTGGGGCTCCAGGTCTCACCTGCCTCCCTGGTGGGGTGACAGGGGCGTCACTTTGCTCCCCTGTCCCCTGTGGGCAGGGGGACATCACTGTTCCAGCTGCCCATGCACCAAGCCGGACATCTGGGATGACCTGATGGCCCTACCCAATCTGGTGATCGGGTAGATGCAGCAATGCCATGAAGTTCTCTGAGATAAATGAGGTGCTAATGTCCTCTCTGAGTGAAGGTGGCAGCTTATCAGCTCCCCGAAGCCTGCCAGGAAAAATAGCTGGATTCACTAAGACACATAATTTAGTATTTTTTAACGTGTTAACCGTCCTTCATACCGTATCAAGGGGAAGGGTTGTTAAGCAGCTGCTCAGGATGGTAGTTTATAAGGCACTGAAGAGGGAGAGGGCAGGAAAGTGTCTGCACAAGCTGAGATTGCCGCAGATGAAGCCACACTTTTAATGATAGTGCTGGTCACATCACAGATTGCCACCTCCTCAAGCAGCAGAAAGCAGCTGAGACCCACCAGCCCCTTTGGCATCCTGGAACTGAGGAGGGAGCCCCGCTTGGGTTGGGAGCTGTTTTATCGGTGTATCTGGTCCCTGCTCATCTCCTGGATGGACCTTTGGCAAACACAGTACTTGGTGTCCACCACTTACTTGTCTCCTTTAGCTATGGGAGCCGCAGGACGGACTCCGGATCTAGGGAAGAGAACAGCTTGAAAAGTGCTTTAAAAGTTTGCCATTAACAAGGAAAAGTTTCCTCCTTATGAGTCTCTTTGAGGTTGTCCCTGAGTGGCTCGTTAGGAAGAGCAAGGTGAGCTGCCTGAGCCCTCTAAGAAGGTTTCAGGGTCATTAAGAGACCTTCTTCCTAATGCCCAAAAGAGCTCGTTAGGCTGATGACTCCTGGAAGGGTGGTTGGTTCCCAGGGAGGGTCTTGTTTTGGGAAAAACAGTCTTTTGGGATAGAAATAGATTGAACCACCTAGAGGCTGGGATTTGGGGGTTTGGGATAGCCAGGAGAGGACACTGGGGGAGATGCGGGGTCGCTCCAGCACACATGCACCCAGCTCAGTCATGCCTGGAATTCCGCTTACCTAAACCTTGTAGTTTAAAAGGGAATTGTTTAGCTCTGGCTTAAAATAGGTGTCCAAATGGAGCCACTTTTCCTGGGCTAGCAGAAAGGCAGAAAAATAGGAACAAACACCCCAACACAGATGGCTGCAACAGCATTGTTTGCACTGCACTTTCTTTCGGTTATTATTCTCCTTCCCCCGAGCATATTTCCATTATTAGTCTTTTTGGATAAACGGATTTGAAGCCGAGGACTGTTTTCCCGCTCTTTCATACTGCTCCTGGATGAGCCCTTTCCAGAGGGCCCTGGAGCTCTCCTAGCCCTGCTGGGCGCAGGCTGAGGACCCTTCGCTCTGCTGCTCTGCGTCGCGGGCAAACACGTTCCAGCCTAGCCCAGGGACTCCGAGAGGGGCCTGGGTTTCCACGGGAACTTGAGGAACAATTTCCATCAAAATCATGTGTTTTCCCCTTGGTTTTAGGTTGTTTTCACAGCTGTTTTCACCTATCTAATGCTCAGGTAGAGCATTCACCACCCAGCCTTTGAATTGAGGAGGATGATGCTACTTTGATCACTTTTGCAGTCTTTTTTTTTTTTTTTTTTTTTTTTTTTTTTTTTTTGAGATTTTTCCCTTAAAGATACTCTGCCTTCTTTTGCTATATGTGTCTTAGAGATGCCCAGGGATTTGTTCTTGCTTTTATTTTCCAGCATTGGGTTATTTAGACTTTAAACTCCATGAGGCTAGAACTTTCTGCAGGTTCCTCTAGGTTTCAGTTATTCCCACCTAAATTTAATCATTGAAGTGATTATAGATGCTGATAGGAAGCTGGAATAACCTTGCAGAGATGTCCTCTCACCCACTGATGCAGACTATAATGTCACCAAGTAGGAAATAAATTCCCACCAAGGAAAGGAAGAGGCAGAGCTGTCCAGAGAAAACTATTACGTGGGGAACAAATCCACCTATTTTACAGGAATACAAGCACAAACCACATGTTTCAGAGGCTAATTTAACTGTTAGCAACTTCAGGGGTATTTTGTAATGTTCTTCATACTGCCTGGGCTCCTTGAAACCTAAAGTTGGTTGCAGAAACCACGTTGAGAGAAGCACACGCACGAGGAAACAGCTACTAGTTGCAAAAACCTGCACCATTTACTGGAGCAGATGGTGGTTTTATTGGCTAACCAGCCGGAGCAGCGCTCAACCAAAGCTTGGGATGGGACGTGAGGCTGTTGCTCTTCCTTACACTCGTGAGAAAATACAGAAAAATACAACAGAGGGTGACAAATCTGCAAGAGAAATCACAGTGATGGCTCACATCATCACTGCTCGCCTCGTATTTTCTGTTTCACCTTTAAATGAATTACTGGCTTGGGGCAGGCTGAAGTGAGCGTCTTTATCATTTATTTATTTATTTGTTTTATTTTACAGTGTAAAACACTGCCACCGCTTTGTCCCTGTCCTGTGGGGACCCGTCTTGTCCCCACTTGTGAGAGTGGCGTAGGGCAAGGGTTGACATAGTGCTGGGTACCAGGGCCTTGCTCGGGTCACTGCAATGATCCCGGTGTTCCCAACCGCTGCAAACAGATACAAAACCAGGAATACGATGAAAAGAACAGCCCGTGTCCTTGGCTGATGAACTTTGTCCCTGCACTTTGGTTCTCCCTGGCCATTATTATTGCAATGCTTCAGCTGCCAAGATAAGAAATAGCAACAAAGTCAGCCCAAATCTGCTGCAAGAAAAGTGTAACAATAGCACGTTAAAAAGGGAAGAGAGGCTGCCATGGGAAAGCAGGGATCACACACGCAGCCTTGCAACCATTTAATATCCATTTAATACTGTGGAGTGTAGAGAAAATTTGGGGTTTTCTCACAGTAGATTTAGCTGAATACCAGATCATAGTGGTTGTGGTCTAATAGTATTTAACTGTACAATACCTAAATTATGAAGTTTGGGAGTAATATGCTCATAGTTGAGGGTGAAATTCAGTATCTTCATTCTTTTAAGCACGCAGACACACGAGGTTTTTAAAGTCTGTGCCAACAGCAACAGCCTCGTTCAACCCCTGGCTCTTCAGGCATTCGCAATTACCCCACAACATGGTGTGGGCGCAAACAATTGAATTTTGCCCTCAACAAACAAGTTACAGCCTTGTTTCAGATGCATATCGTCCCACATTAAAAAAAAAAAAAAAGAAAAAAAACAAAGAAAGAAACCCTCAGAATTTGAAAAGTGAAAGCCTCTGGGAATAGAGGAGGAAATCTACTCTAGCAATAGTTTAAATTACTACAGTGGCATTTTCCTTAGGAAAGTTTATTGTCTAAATACCTTGGCGTATCCAAGTGATTCACAAGGAGGAGATCCATGGACTTCAGATTTGCACTCCTAAGTCACTTCCTGATGTTTTGAACATCCTTTCCTTATAACATGTTACTGGCATGAATATACAGCAGCTCTGAACTTTAAACCTTTTGATTTTGAAGCATTTTAAAGGGTGAAAGATGTTTTCTGAAGTATGTATCATCAGTGAGAAACATGCACTGAACCTATGTGATTTGTCACATAGGTTAAAATACCTCAAAAATCATCCCGACACATCTCAGGGATGAAGAATTACAGAATTAAGAAGAATTAAAGAATGCTTTTTCCATACCTGAAAAGGCTCAGCTGGTGCAAAGACTGAAACCCAGTCATAACAGGAGTACTGAGAGCAAAATAATGAAAAGGATATTTCATCCCCCCTCAAAAAAAAAAAAAAACAAAATCTGAAGAAGAAATGAAGGAGTTGCTGATGAGAAATAAACATAGAATGGCTTGTTCTTTCCCAAAGATTTAACTCGTCCAAGTGATAACAAACCAGCAGAAGAACAGAAATTACATAATTTCAGAATTTTCCTCTGGAGACACAGACATGGTAATTTTAATCCCAAAGGCAGGTGGTCCCATCCAGAACATTGCAATTACTTCTTGTAAGCACAAGCGCAGGTATCATTGCATTTACATCACAAACAACTACCTGCAGTTTTGGTAAAACTTTTTAAAATTGCTTATTCTCTGTTCAAGACCTCCTGTGAGGAGTGAAATTTCTAAGAGACCAAATATTTTAATAGATTTGTTGATTTTTATGTGGAGGAGATTGTCTAAACGTGAAATTTTACCCAGTTATTCCAATCTCGAGTCCTGTGACTTTTGGAAGGGTGAAATTGAGCTTTGGTCTGAAGAACTCAGGAACCAGAGAATACGATATATCTCATAAGGTGACCTACCTCATCAGATAGGGCTGATGTGCTAATTCAGCATAATAAAGGGAAATAGCAACTTTCACACCACAAGGAACCAATATTTCCTTATACTCAACTCAGAGCAATCAGCGCTTCCAGGGGGTGATTAATCTCATGTGTCTGTAGATGATTCACCACAAAGGCTGCCGCTGTGGGAAGGTTTCTGTGGGCTCAGGAGGTTCCTCCTTGCCCCAGGTATTCATCCAGTTCTCATCTGTCTGCTGCAAAGATGGACATTTCAGGAACTAGAAGAGTTTTGGAGAACTATCTTTGACTGAGTAAATGTTTGGGTATGTTTTTTAATGTCCTGTGTTTCAACTGAAAAAAAAAAATAGGGCTTGGAGACTAGTAGAAAAAGTTAGAAAAAAAAAGAGCTTGTAGAAGATTTCTGGAACCAGCTTCTCTCTTGTAAACAGTTGTCCCTCCTTGTAGTTGAAGGTGGGTTGGAAATAAAGTGTAAAAAAGTACCCAGGGCAGTATTTCCTGCCTGCCTTGAGTATGCTGCTGCCAGATTTCAAAATGTGCAGTGGGGAAGAGCTTGTGAGGGATTTATTTGTTCCTTAAAAGTCCTCCCTGGTTGCGAAGCTCATGTTGTGGTGTAGTTCTGACTCCAGGGTTATTCCAAGGCTTTGGCGATCCAGAAGAGTTAGGTTCAGTTCAAGTTTAATGCTGTTTTCTCCTCCATTTCCTCTACATGTTTTGCATTCTTTGTACAGAAGGTGCATGTCGGGTCATGACCACATTCCTTATTCACATGCAGTTTGGAGCAGTGTTTATTACTTCGGGGTCCTTTGCATCTGCACATTATAAAATAAATCTCCTCTCCTGGA
Source organism: Crypturellus tataupa (assembly GCA_034781795.1). Classification (NCBI taxonomy): domain Eukaryota; kingdom Metazoa; phylum Chordata; class Aves; order Tinamiformes; family Tinamidae; genus Crypturellus; species Crypturellus tataupa. Next base: position 123,159 of record JAWLRI010000896.1, on the reverse strand, counting down.
GAAGCTGCGGATCCTTGAAGACCTACTGTCATCTAAGGTGAATATTTCTTGTGTTGAAGGTTTGTGTTGAATTTTTTCAGCCTGGAAAGCAAAAAGAAGGGCTAAATTCCCCAGGAAAGCCCTTGTCAGCGGAGCGGGTCTGGGCACCATTGGGAAGGACGTTGCTTGATCTGGGGTCCTCTTGATCCCTGTCCCTTCCCCACCCTGGGATCTCCTTCCCACATCTCTAAGCTCTAAGTCCCCCTGTTAGCAGAAGTAGTCCCAAAGTTACCTCTGTTTTGAAGTGGGAATCAGTGGTCACGGAATAGGGACAGATTAACTGGACCCTAAAGCCCTGCTTTATTTGTGGGCTCTGCTTTTTCTAAGATCCAGGTAGGCGGGTCTGAAGCACCCTGATATTTCTTACATGGATGGGATCCGTGTCCCTGATTTAGTGCATCTAAAAGGAGGACCTTTACACTCATAGTTACTTAGCTCTGTTCACTTTATCCTCAAAAGGGTGAAATGTGCCCCTCCAGGTGATTCCTCCTAATGCTGGTGCACGAGAAGAGCTTCTTCGTGAGCATTTTGGGACAAATCCACTCCTTTTTCTCTGCCGCTCGAAGGCCTCTGGGTGATGTGCTCTTCACTGGCCTCAGTTCCGCTAAGAAATAAGTATTTGAGAGAGCAGTGACCCCTCAGAGACAGCATTTCCATTTAACCCGCAAGCTGCGCCGGGGTGCTCAGCACCGTGAGGAATGCACACGTGCAGCTTGCACTTATTTCAACTCAAAAAAAGAGCACTGCTCGTTGGAAAACTTGGCTCCTGCCGACTCAACAGTTGCAGTCGGACAGTGCCAGTTAGAAATGCTTGTGGTATCCCACCTGTTAGCGCAGTTTTATTCTTAGCAAACACTCCAGAGGGTCGGGATCCTCACCCCATCGGCCCTCTTGAAGAGCTGGATAATCCGAGGGACACTTCTCCATTGGGTGTCTTCATGGGATGACCCCGGGAATACGTCACCTTCAAGGTATGGCATGCGGGAAAGGAGAGCAGGGAATTGCAGGGTAAAATCCAACAGCACAGCTACGTCCTGGCGGGTTAGGAAGGTGGCAGTCCCGAGACTGTTCCAGGAAAGAGCGTAAACCTGCTTTATTTTTGATATTTTCTGCTCCGTTCTCTCATTATTTTGTGTCTCAAAAGTTCATCTTGGGTCCGTGGTGCCTGGAAGGAATAAAAGAAGGATTCTGGTTATTTATTCTGCTATTGCTGCTTAACAGCTCCCCACTTCCACGGATGACATTTGTACTGGCCAGCGCGTGCTGAGCAGAGGTCCTTGTAAGCAAATACCCTCTGATTAAGGGGAAATAAATAAAATCCCTACAGAAAAATCAATGTATATTGAAAAGCAGATGATAAAGAAAATTTATAGGCCAATTCCAATAAGTAACAACTCAAGAGGAGAGCTACCTTTGAGGGAGTCATTTAAGGCTTCATTTGGAGTCAGGGGAAAGAACCGTAAGGTAAAATTCGTGTCATCTGCTCAGGATATTGGGACAAAACCCATCTCCTCTTAGGGGTGCCTTTGTAATCAGTGCTTCTCACTAAAGAGTGAGAGATGATGAGATCAGCTGTAGCAATTTGGCTCCGTAGAGGGTTTAGTCAGGCAAAACAGCCCTTCAGCAACCTGACACGTTAAACAAAAGCCTATAAAAATGTCAGCGGATGACACGGAAAAGAAAGCAAAAAGTTATTACCCCATAATTACCTCTTCACACGTCTTAAATGTTGACTTCGAGGAAAACGCCTCTCATTTTCCGATTCCTTTTATTGAGTTCTGTGGAAAACAGGATCAAGTTCATTTAATTTTAATTAATTAATTTTATTTAATTGCAAGTTATGCCCGAGCCAGAGGGCAGGTGCATGTCTGTGTTATTTTTAATATTTTTAAGAGATTCTTCTTTTAGTTTTCCTTTATATGGAAGCCTATTAATGATTTCTTCTCGCTGTTGTGTACACAAGCACAGACGCAATTCGGGCATTTCATTAGTGAGCAAAAGAGCAAGAAAAGACAACAAAACAGCGACACAAGTAGGTGCTCTACGCGCAAGAAGCTATTTTCCTACCTGGAAACTAATTTGTCAGAAAAAAATGTTACTTTCTCCTCTGAAAAAAAATAAAAATCTGCTAGAAAGCACACTTATAATCAGATTACTGGCATATTTGCTGCGATTTGAGGGTTCATTTCCCTACACAAGGGTCACCCTGAAGTTAAACCAAGACTGGTGAATTTGAATTACGTTGTCTGATGGACCCCATACCAAGAAACACAACCAAAATACGAGTAACTGCCCCGAAATGATCATTTCCTCACTGGAAATATGCAAGGGACTTTCATACAGGAGTCACCCCAGACCAGTGCATCCATTCCCTCCCCAGCTCACGTGGATTAACAGCTCTAACATTTAAAATTCAGATGAATTTCACTATCCGGCCATTTATTTTGGCCTCCTCGGCTTGATGTTACTCTTTTATTCACAGAACGGCTTTTTATTACCTGAGAGTATTAATATCAACTCTCCTATGAAAGACACATTAGGGTTTTTTGTTTTACTGGGTGTTTTTTAATATATTTGCAGGGTTATTTTACCGATTTGTCAGTCCTTTTTGTCAGATCTCCTTCAATCACCACATGCGAGAAACGCTTTGAGTTTTGCAAAACCGAGTTAAAACTCTGCATTCCCCGCCCCCCCCAGAAGCGTAACATTATCACCCGGCTCATCCCGCACGTATCTGGGATTACACCTCACCACCGGCTAACCGCAACCTGCCGCATTCCCTAATGATCCCGGAGAATCCCAAGGGAAGCGGGGGCCGTGCGGCGCACACCGTCATGGCCGCCCCTCCCCGGACTACATCTCCCAGCGTGCCCCGCGGGGCGGTGGCTGCGCCTGCGCGGGCGGGCGGCGCCGGGAGGTGTAGGCGCTGGCGGCGCCACCTCCTATTGTCGCCTGCGCCGCGACGCGTAAACAATAGGGGCGGCGGGGGCCGTGCGCCCTCGCCCCGCCCCGCCGAAGGGGCGTCGCCGCCATGGCCGGTCGTTGTCAGTGGGCGGCAGCCGGTTATGGCGACGGCGGTGAATGAATTCCCCGGGCGGGCGAGGCAAGAAGAAGGGCTCCGCCGGCTCCAGCGCCTCGGCCCCGGCC